>VJNQ02000543.1:0-65128 GCA_007827005.2 Populus simonii
TTTATAGATTTATTGATCAGTTTTGTGGGTTTATAGCTTTAATTAGTGTGATTTAGTTTTTAGTAATTTATATGTGCTTGTGCTCTTATCTATTGAATTTTATATTTTAAATTGGCTGTTTTGAGCTGTGGCCCTTTCTGTGTGTCTGTGGGTGCAATGTGCCTTTGTTTTTTTATTTCTCTTGTTATATTTGGTCAGGTGCCATTCTTGCGAGATGCCGGTGTTTGGTGTTGATGTTTTTAAGAATTTAGGTTATTGATGTCCAGTTTTAACACTTACTCTTTTAGATCACATAGAACAATGGTGAAGGCTGTTGCTGTTCTGAATAGCAGTGAAGGTGTCAAAGGCACCATCAACTTTACCCAAGAAGGAGATGGTAAGTGAAAGCTCCAATCAATTGGTCCTGCAATTTGTTTTGCTCATTTTTCTGTATAGTTTATGATACCTGAGTCATTATTTTCAGGTCCAACTACTGTAACTGGAAGCCTTTGTGGTCTTAAGCCAGGCCTTCATGGCTTCCATGTTCATGCCCTTGGAGACACCACAAATGGCTGCATGTCAACTGGTACTGCCATATAGCTGGATTTTTTCCCAAAAATGCTCAAGCGATAATTCAAAAGGAAGATAAAGAATCTTCTTTGTTTTTTCTCAACATTCTTTACTCTCAGCTACTTGGTGTGCTCTGTTTGCAGGCCCGCATTTTAATCCTGTAGGCAAAGAGCATGGTGCCCCTGAGGATGAGAATCGTCATGCTGGTGATTGGGAAATGTCACTGTGGTGATGATGGTATGCATTACTGTCCATGTTGCTGTAATAGTTTCTAAATTACCAGTATTGTTGTTTTTTTAAAATGAGCTTCGTAACAATATTACTTTATTTTAGTTGGTTTCTTTTTCCATATTTTTTTTTGCACATTTTTAAATGAGTTTCTTGACTAAATTTCGAGAAAGCATTTTTAGATAGGATTTGCCCTGTCTGTTAAGCTGGTCACATACTTGTCAGGTTAGTAAACTTCAGATTTTTGTGTGCTCAGGCACTGCTTCTGTCTCAATCGTTGACAACCAGATTCCTCTTACTGGACCAAATTCCATTGTTGGAAGGGCTGTTGTTGTTCATGCTGATCCTGATGATCTTGGCAAGGGTAATTTATCAATATCTCCTTCAAGGACTATTCACTGATTTCTGTAATTGTTATATGTTCTCATTGATGAATGATGAGTGGACCTGGTACATAACAGTTTTGAATTTCTAGCTTTATGATTCTGGCTTCCTGTAAGAGAACAATGTAAGAGAACAATTTGGAGAGCTCTTGTGGCTACTTCAAACTGACAGTTTCAATTGGTTTATTATAAAGAACACAGCCTGATACATTACCCTTCAATGTACTTTATCAAAATTAAACTGAACATAATTTGGTCAGCAAAAAAAATGCACTTGAACATGTTTTTTGGGGTCTGTGATTCACACAGCACAGCCTTATTGGAATTCTTGACTTAGACTAGATCTCTATCCTCTTCCAAGCAGAGCTTCAATTGCGATTAATCAGCATCATGACTCTTGTTATTGTAGTAATTGATAATTTATTCATGCATTTAGTAGTCTGGGTTGTAGCTAGAATGCTTCTTCCAGGCCATTTAATTCATTAGTGTTGCTAGTGCAGGATTTTAATTTCCATATTGTGTCCAAGGGGTTTGGGGGGTGCAGAGTAGGATGTGAGGATAATGTTTCTTTATACGTATATGGTTATATATGGACTTGTTTACGTTATTTTTGTCACATCTATTATTTTATTGCATCATTCTCTAATCAAAGTGATGTTCATTGATTATTGATTTTCTACATCCAGGAGGACATGAACTTAGCAAATCCACTGGTAATGCTGGTGGCAGAGTAGCATGTGGTAAGTAACAAGCTTATTGTGGACATTAAAGAAAATATCATGTTATGTTTGTGAACAATTTATGATATTGTTTCGAGTCTAACGAATCATCAATATGAGGTATTCAGAGTGTCCCTTGGTCATCATTCTCTCATTCATGATTTCATCATTTTGTCATATCATCTCATAATTGCAAAGGTTTAGAATATACTAAATTGTTCTTGTTAAGTCTTTGGCCTGTGTCCTGGCAAAGGTGTTTCTATCTTTCTTTCTTTTTTGTTGGCATGAACAGTTGTTTCCCTATTTTTGTGACATGGAAAATCATAATTGTTCCTATCATTCTTTGCGCAGGTGTTATTGGTTTGCAAGGTTGAACACACCTCACTCCACCGTAGTTTGTTAACAAATGCAGTTGCATATGTATCAACCCTCAGCTTCAGAGGTTTCTGATAGATTCTGATAAAAAATATGGAAGCCTACTGTACTTTTTCGGTGGATTGGTTGTGTAATCTGAAAGTGTGTTCTGTTTGACCTCTTAAACTGAAGTTTTTCAGCAGCTTGGTTCCTTAATTGTTTGGTTCAAATTTTACGTGGGATGTTTACGCCGGGTCTGGCAAACTTTCATGGTTTCCACCCCACAGAAAAATTTCCATAGAAGGGCTGTAGATACTCAAAAACCACAGATGACTTGCTGTTTCGGGCTGAACCGGCGATAGTATCTCAATTTGTCTCAAAAAACGGAACAAAGAGGGGCTCTTTCTGTCACGTTCAAAAGCCTCAGCCCATCTTAAATTTCTCGGTTAAATACCGGCCGAGGTATGTCAGTCATGCGGGCCTCTTCTGCTTGAAAGCATTTCACTTTCTACGGCTCTGATATCTGTCCTCTTCGTCGTCTCTGTTTCTCTTGTATAAGCTTATGTAACCTTAGATTTGGCCATCTCCACGATATAAGCTTATACGAGTTTTATCTTGCCGCGTGCATCAACAAATTATCATTTACGAAAAAACAACATGAAAATCTTGAAGGTAAACCGTCAGGTTTGTAGGGCAGGTCAAGTGCAAGGATTTGCCCAGTCTGTTCAAGATTGACTTTGGTATTTTTCATATCCTTTTTTAAATTAATTTTTTTTATAAAAAAAAATACCTTGATCATCCTATAATTAAGTCTTTTTTAACACTAACCTACTGTATTTTTTTTAAATTATAGTTCAAATAAGACGACCGGCATGCATAAGACAAACTTTAAGTTGTTTTTCCGTTGTTTTTTATTTTTGAAATAATCTTGAATTATTATAGAAATCCTCACAGATGATTACTATGGAGAAATCTTAATTTAGTTGATATTTGAATGCCGGATAGAATTATCAACTAATTTATTTTAGGGGTGCAATTTATCATTTATAGTTTTTTTCAATTAATTATTTGCTCTTTTTTTTAGCACCTACTTTGTCACGGGTTATAACATACACAGACACGTCACCTAATACAAGGAATTAACAGGAAATTTTTAAATAGACAAAAAAAGAAATCAGTAACTTAAATATGTAAATTAAAAGCGAGATACTTGATAATGATAATAATAATAAACTAAAAAAAAAACAAGTGAACACCAAGTATAAGATTTTACCTAAAATGCTCTCTCAACTTTCCCAACCCACCTTTAACACTATTAAAAATTGTCAAATACCAAACAAGAAGAAAAAATATCATAGATAAATTAAAATAATATTTACTGATAAAAATCATGTTGTTGTTTCAGTTAGTAATAATCAACAAAAATAGTTTTATCGATAAATATCAAAGAAATTATAATGAGAATTCAAATGGTAAAAAAAAAAGAGATAAATATTCTCTTATTAATTATATTGGCAAATCTAATGTATTATTATTCTCGATGGAATCACCGATAATAATTTATTGTCGCTATTTTTTATTGAGAAATCCGTAGGTAATATTAAAATTATAACTCATCTCCTCTCCCCAATTGTTGTTGTTCTTCTTTTTCTTTTTTTTTTTTATCTAGAAAACAATATTTTTTTGCCTTTATTTTGTTACAAATCTAACTCTCATCATCACAAATCTGATCACCCAACATTTAACTTGTTAGTTTACATGTCCTAGTTTATTTTTTTTGAAGATTCGTCACATCAAATAAATAAACCTACTAATTTTTTGTTGTAATCTATTTTTTATGTTAATATTTTGATAATTTTTTTGTAGTATGTGTAAGTCATTGGACAAGACATTTTTTTAAGTAATTACATCTTCTTCTCCATGTTTTTTTTTTAATTTAAAAATAAAATAATAGTGAAAAACAAATTCACATATTATCCAAATCAAAATAAAATAAAATCTCAAGAGTGTATTATACATATTCTGAATATTTTCAGACTAAATTGTGAGTCAACTTCGACTAAATTTATCCCCGGATAATGATACATTCCTTATTCAATTTTTTTAATAAAACCTCTCTAATATTAATCTCAAGATTTGAAAAAAAAATAAATAAAGAAAGGAAAAAAAACTAAAACATATTCCAAGGATGACCTGGCATGATAACAAATTGACAACATGGGAGTTAAGAGCCAGGTAAACAGTAGAGTAGCCCAAATTTATTCCATGTACCCAAGCCCATATATCCCATCTCTAAAACCCAGAAACAAAACAAACTGTAAAGCAGTTTGGTCGTCTCAGCGAGCGAAAAAGAGAGGCAAAAGAAATGGGACGAGAAGTATCAGAGAGTTGCATCGATAGTTTACTAACAGAAATGGTATCATCTTACTGCAATCGATTTTACTCTAACACTCCTGAACTCGCTGCTCGTCGGATCGAAGCTATTGGTTATCAAGTTGGGCATCAGCTCTCTGAACGGTACACCCTCCCTCATACACCTGATCAAACTCATTTTTCGTTTGATTTTATGTTCTTAAACTCTTTTCTGTTTGAATTTTGGTTTGGTTAGGTACACAATGGAACGGCCTCGTTTTACTGATCATTTAGAGGCAATTAAGTTCATATGCAAAGACTTCTGGTCTGAGTTGTTCAAGAAACAGATCGACAACTTGAAAACAAATCACAGAGTAAGTTTTTGTGTTAAATTTTATTTTTTTTATTTGTGGGTTTTTGAATCTTATTATGGGTTTTTGTGTTAAATGAGAAATTGGGTTTCTTTTTTGTAAGGGTACATTTGTTTTGCAAGATAATAAGTTTCGATGGCTATCTCGAATGTCGGGAGATCCATCGGTTGAGAATGGAACACAAGATCCTGAAAGCAAGGCTGCACAAGCAATGAGCATGTATTTGTATTTCCCTTGTGGGATTATAAGGGGTGCACTTTCGAATTTGGGGATTCCTTGTGCTGTTTCTGCTGATATATCCAGTCTTCCGGCTTGTGAGTATAACTGGATCTTGAGTCCTTGTTGCTGTTCTATTAAATTTGCATTTTGTTAATTTGGGATGGAATATTAAGATTTGGTGCGCTCATTAAGAGATGATAAAAGTTTAGATGTTAGGTGTGTAGACTGATGGTTTAGGGTTTTGGTTGAGGGTAAATCTAAAGGTTATCAAGAAAATGGAACCTTAAGTTGTTGTTTTTTAATTTAGAAAGGTTAAGAATTGTGAGTGCCTTATTACCTCAAAGGAATTTTTAGCTATTAGGTGTTTTATTTATGAAGTGAATTTGTTTTAAGAAATCTTGCTGTTGCTGAATTATCAAGTTGTGGAATTTGTACTCGTTGCATCCAAGTGGTTCTTTGGTTTTTTTAATTGTGTTTCATGAACACCTTTATAGCAGAGTTGGTTATTGATTTATCCTTCTTAATGTGATTGACTGAATTTTTCTAACTCTTATTCTTATCAAAGAAGGTTAGCTAAACCATGCCTTACACATATTCGTCCCATCTATGCACTTAATGTGATCAACTGAATTTTTCTAACTCCTCTTATTCTTATGAAAGAAGGTTAGCTAAACCATGCCTTACACATAGTCGTCCATCCTTAAGCTTCTGTTTTTGCTATGCCATCTATGCACTTAACATTGCAAACATATTTGTTCCTATTTGTTTCTTTGATTAGTCATGATTCATCACTATTTCTTTTCTTTGATCAGTCATGAGATTGATGAAATTCTTGACCTTTATTGTGTATTTACCTCAGGTCATTGTTTAGTCTGCTAAACAAGCATTGTATTTAAACTGTTTAGCCTTTCTTTAGCCTGGCAAGTTTTTGGTTACCTCTCCCTCTCGCCATGTAGTCTTCTTTTCTTAGCATTTAGCTCAAGGTTTTTTTTTTTTAATTTTATTTCATCTAATAGGCGTAGATTACTGTAGCTTTATTTACTTTCAAGTACCTCCCCTTTCTGTTTTTGAAAGTTCAAACAAATTTCTTAATAGTATTTGGGCTATATGGCCACCTAGTGTTGATTTTCTCATGACCTTGCACGTAGACGCAGTCTCTTATTGCACTGCTCTGTTACTACCTGTCCATCTGAAAATGCTTTATTTGTTAATCATGAAGCTGGTAGCTCTTAATCCTCTGGTCCATCTGCCATCTCTATTTTGTCTCGAGGTTCGTATTTTGACAAAAATCCAGTGTTTTAATTGCTATCTCCTTGTGGTCATGAGAAAGTGAATTTGGTTCTCTTAACCAACTTCATGTGAAAATATTCATCCAGTTTTCTAAAGCCCCATTGCTGACTCTTGTGTGTGTTAGTTATTTCGCTCTGTTGAAATACCATACAACAATAGATGGGTACATGTCCTGCTGGAGCCTTTTGCTCTGGATTTGGCTCTTGGAAGCAACCTTTGAATTTTTTCTCATTGTACTTTTTAGGCAGCCATATATTGCATAGATCTTTCTGCTTCCCTTGAATTTTTTTTTGCATTTCATCTCAGTTTGGGAAATTGAATTTGCTGATGTCTAAAATGATGATTAATAGGATTTGAAGTCATCTTATCATGGTATATTACCAACTTAAGTTTCATTGGTCTGCTCAAAGGCATTGATCAACACATTCTAAATTCATTTCTAAATTCTGTATGTTTGTTTATTATTGTTTGCGTGGGTGCTGCGGCAACTGCTTGCCTTGCTACTTACCCACATTTATTTGAAAGAGTAAAGGCAACTTAAAACCTCTTTAGCTGGCTAAACCAAACACACGAAGGCATCCTGAATTTTTTGCCCTCTCTGTGGCTGTTAAAGTCACTCCCTTCTTGGACTGGTACCTACTGGTCAAAATTTATACATTAAATTCACCCTCTCACCTTCCTTCATCCTCACGTTGTCACTATGCCAGCATCTTGGATACCTTTTTAACCAGAACAGAAGTATAGTCTGGCTTCAATTTGTGACAGATGTAGCAAGTTAATATAGCACGGGTCTTTAATCAAGTATTGAATTGATTGCCTCTAGCATTGCTCATGTTTGCATAAATAAACATGTGATTTTGAATTACAGTATCTCACCATTTCCGTGGCTATTCACATGAACAGGTTCATTTGTGATCCGTATAAAGGTTTGATCGGCAGACAACAAATGTGCATCCAAATCTGGCTTTGAAGTGTGTGCTTTCCACCAAATTAGATATTTGGTTCCTCGTTTTTCCTCCTTGAAAATGTACTTGTCCGAGAATTTCTAAGCATCCCATAAAATATGTCCATAGTCAGCAGTGGAATATTTTCAGATGAATTCCTGTTACATGTATTCTTTTACGTGTAGAAGGTTATGTTGATATAATTGTTCTATTAAACACAGCTGGTTTTGCATTAGTTAATGGCTTGATTGCTCCACTTAATACCTTTTTATTCACCAAGACAATTGTTAAGTTGGTATTCTCTTGATGTTTCTCAATCTGGGTTCTTAACTTTAGCAATACGTACACTAGAAACTGGTCTTGTTTTTGAGGTGCTCCAAGGAACGGATGGATTCTGGGACACTGATATTTTTGTTAATCATTGAGAATTTGTCTTTACAAATTGCAAAGTGATGATCCAGACATACAAATAACTGATGATTTTCTTATAAGATTTGTGTGCAAGAGCTTACAAATATCGCTAATACTTTTTTGTTGAAAGACATTTATAGATATTTAAATATACAATAATCATCTTGAAATATGGTTAAATTACAGATATAACTAAAAAAATTAAATATTTGACAAGAACTCCCTTCGCATTTAAGAAAACATTACAGAAATATTCTCATACTCAAAATGCCCTTAATTACTATTTAAAAAGATAGTTAAAGTAAAAAATATAAAAAATAAAGGAAAAATATATAAAAAATTGGGACATGATAAATTTTTAGTACATGGACAATATCAATGTCACTATTTAATTTCAGTCAATTTTGTTTTGAGTTTTGTTTTTTTTTTTAAATTCTCTCTCATTTTTTTAAACTTTAATTTAATTAATCTTTTCCTAAATAGCAATTAAGGATATTTTAGATATAATTTTTTGATATCTTAACAAAGTAATTTACCCATATATATATATATATATATATATATATATATATATATATAAAATACTTGTGTGTGATTATTATTTATTTTATTGCTTACTTTCAATTGAAATTTTTGCATCAGAGAGCATTTTTAAAAAATTCAATTTGCTGATGCATGGGATGACGATGTTGGGTATATACGATTTAAATTTATCTTCTACTTAAGAGAGATATATGATGAAATGTAAATAACAACACAGACATTTACTACATGACAAACAATCTTTTACGATAAAGGAGGAGGGGCCATTTTTGGAGCCAGCAATATTCTTTTTGGCTTCTTGGAGTTTTGAAGTCCACCCTGTGGAGCTTTTGCTCATCTTTATGGTTGGAGTCCTTGTCCTGTGGTGTTCTTATTCAATCTGTTCTTATGTAGCATGAGCAGGCTGCTACTCCATGTTTTTTCCCTCCCAATTGGTGCTATCGATGATAAGGTCTTTTGGCTTATATTATGAATCGAAATGATTTATTTTTTGTTACCTGCTTCTTTACAAAGCAGAAGAGGCTAGTGTTTTAGTTGCATCATGTGTTGACGCCGCAGGAGAAAAAGAAGCAACGAGGCTTGCAGGTGCAGAAAGGCTTTAGCAGTGGGAATGGCATATCCCATCCACCACCCCCAAGTAAAATTGGCCTTCTGTGTTTCACTATTTTTGTGTATTTCCTCAAACAAAATCAAGAGAAGCATATCTATACAAAGTTTGTCACAGAGCATATGAAGAGAAGACAAAATGACATGATCAAGACAAGCAGAACAATGGGATTTATTTTGGGTGCACAATACAGAACACACCGTGACTTTCAATTGGCATTGTTAGCATTTACACTCTTTGGTTCTACTTGTGATGACACAACACCCTCTTCCATCTTCTTCCAGCCATCAGCAGCCTTATTCTCCCCGGATTCCTTCGCAGTGTCATAGGAGGCGTGCAATCCAAATAGGAAATAGTATATCAATAAGATACCAGTCCACACACCAAATCTCTCAAATGATGCCTTATCTATGGATCCCAAAAGAAAAATGTTAATAAAAATGGAAGCAGATGGCAACCATGGCACCAAGGGGACTCCCCATAATTTAGGATCCCTTGCTTGTGGAACAAGAACCTTGAGTGCTAGAGTACCCAAGAACCAAATTGGTACGGTAATCACATACCCAACCCAACCATCTCCACCCAGTTCCCAAATGATACTGGTAGCAGTTGAAGAGCCAAGAATAGTCGCAATGCACATAATGAACTTTATATGATTGACTGGTGTAGTGACGCCGCTGACATAGTAGCGACGCACGAGAAGTGCCACGGCCACAAGTGTGAAGATAAATAATGTGGAGATGGAAAGAAGGTTGGACAGAATGTTAAGCTTTGTGAAAAAGGCAACGATAGCTGTTGCGCCGAGCATAATAACGGTGGCATTTACTGGTGTCCCAGTCTTTGCGTTGACATGAGCTAACCACGGGGGCATCATGTGAGTTCGTGCAATGTGTGTGAGATACCGAGCCTGACCGACAGCTGAAACGAGCAAAGCCGTGGTCATGCCTGCCAATGCACATAAAGCGACAATGTACTTTGCCCAGTTTTAAACCAACATAGTCAAATGCAGAAGAAAATGCAGCTTCTCCATCGAGCTGCTTGTATGGCACCATTAGGCACAGTGTTGCTGATAGCAAACAATACGCCACTGTAACTATTGTCATTGAGCCCAGAAGTCCAATAGGGATGTCTCGAGCAGGATTTTCAGTTTCTTCAGCCATTGTGGAAACAGCATCAAATCCAACATAAGCAAAGAAAAGCACAGCCGAACCAACAAAAATACCACGGACATCATATGGCATAAATGGTTTATAGTTTCCTCTATCTGCTTTAGTAAGGCCAGCAATAATGATGAAGACAATCACTGCAACGTGCATAATTGAAGTAATGTAATTAAAGCGCGACGAGCCTTTGGTGCTAAGCACTGCAAGAACGCAAATGAGAGAAGAAACAACAACAGCAATAGGATCAAGGTGGCCATAGTCATCAGGAAGGCTGTGGGCTATAATGCGGAAATCATCAGGTTGGTGGTTGCACAGGGTGGCAAAGTAGGATGTCCATGACCGGGCCACAGCAGCACCACCAATAACATACTCCAGAAGGATGTTCCCAGCGGCAATGAAGGCCATGAAATCACCTAACTCTACCCTCAGGTAAGCAAATGAACCACCTGAAATGAATATAATAACTATATTAGCATGTGCCATTTTAAGATTTTGTTTCGATCTGATCACAGAGACATCTCAACACATGAAGAATGATTTTGTTCTGATCTGATCACAGACATCTCAACACATGAAGATGCTTTCAATGAATTCTATCTTTGATAAAGAAAAGTGCGGATATTTTTACAAAGGAATTTGAGGACACGCTGAAAGAGTTATAGAACAAGACCTTTTGGATATTAATATCTTAACAACAGTTAATTTTCAGATAAAACTTCCACTAACTTACAGAACCCATTGAAAATTCACTCAAATCAGCTCAAATAAACCTTAGCTATATGTAAATTCTAAATTGGTTTCGACAGTTTATCCATCCATATATCAGACCAATTTATATGGTTCTATTTAAAGAGCTTTTGATTTGAAAATAATCAAGCTGAACAATAAGTTAGAGCATGCATACCTGCAACAGGAATTTCCACAGCAAATTCTGTGTAACAGAAAACAGAAAGCATGGCTGAAACACCCGAAACAACGTAAGACAATACTACAGCAGGGCCGGTGTTTTCACGTGCTTCCAGTCCCGTGAGCACGAAGATGCCGGCGCCAACCACTGCGCCGACACCAAACCACATAAGGTCCCACCAAGTAAGGTTCTTCTTCATATCATGCTCACTCCGGGACTTGATCTCGTTGAGCTCAGTGGAGTCCAGGGATCTAGTCAGGAGCCTGTCGCTAAACCGCACAGGAGTTTGCCTGATTGCGTGGACATAATTTGTCCAGCTTCGGAAAGACTCCTCGGGGAGAAAATCATCTTTTGTGCAAGAGCATCCTCGCTTCTTGATTCCTTCACCTCTGTCTGCTTGTACTCCTCCCATTCTAAAACTTTAAATTTAGGTAATTAAAAAGAGAAAAACATGAAGCAAGAGTTTTACTGATGGGATTTTCTCAACAACCAAACACACAACTCTATGCTCTAAGTTAGCCTAAAAGTACTCTGAATGAATGATTGAATGAGAAACATAACTTTCTTTGAGAGGAAAAAGATATAAAAGATCGTAACAGAATCTTGAAAGAAAGAGAGCATGAGAATTTTAATAAAAAGTTAAGAAAGGTAGGACTGCAACCTCATAGGTAGCTTAACTGGTCAGATCTTGAGTTCGTTTTTTAATAATCATGAGTTTTTTTTAAGGTTACTGGAGGTTTACATAATTGTTAACTTCAAGACTTGTGAAATTAGTCGAGATACGCACGAGATAACCCGAATATCTATATTAATAAAAAGAAAAAAAGAAAAAAAGAAATGAAAGGTAGGACTGCTGCTTCCAAGACACAAACAACTACTATGCAACAAATCCTTGCCCTAACAATAACGATGGGGTAATATTTAAACACCACAAAACAATAACCACAAAATGCTACTTGCATCATCAGGAAAGTGATTTCTTGTATTTTTGTACAAGTCTTTGTACTAATCAAAAGGAATCCAGCTCATTGATTTATAAAGGTTCAGTAGATTGTTTATATAACTATTTAGAAAAAAACAAGCCTGAAAGAAATGAGAGTTGGACCATAAATATTCTCCGGCAACGAGAACATTCAAGTTAAACAGAACAAAGAAGAAGATTGAAACTAAGCTAAGCTTCCAGTTGTTAACCTTGCAGGTTTTAATTTCAGAACACTTCAAAATTTGCTATAGCCAATTCCATTTAGTGTTGTATTCGCTGATGATCCACTTGCGAAGTCAAAATCTTCAAAAACTAAATACATCAAAATACTTAATTTTTATTTACCCAGGTTTAGATGAAGTATAGGTTTTCATTTTGCAAGTCGTCTTGTGCCCTTGCTGCTTGCACGGTTTTTCCATTATTATCTCATGCATTGAATAAGAGTAATTCGACACCATCATTCAGTAAATGTATTTAAATTTTAGCATTCATTTTCATGAAGCAATGCATTTTATACCTGGGAATTACTTTCGCAGTCATGGAAGTTACTCATTTTGAAGGACGTCATATTTTACTGCTTCTTCGGCCTATTTAACATGTACTATTCTGTTGGGCTTCTCAAAATTATATATTCGAAGATTTTGTGAGTTTTTCTATGGTTGTTTACGATTTATAAGAAGATTATTTAAAAATTAAATGGTTTTTTTTTTTTTTAGATTTTTCAAATGTTCTGTAACTTATATAGTTTCTATATTATTTACTCTACTTAAATTAAGAAGCATAACATTTTATTTATAATGAAATCTGAAAACTCTATAAATAGTAAAACATCAATTTGCCTTTTGAATAATAGTATATATATTATTTCAGAAAAATTTTAGAATTTTTTCAATAAAATCCCTACTTAATTTTTCTAGGTTTAGAATTAAAATTCCCTATATAAATCACATTATAGTCTTTAATTTTTAAAACTTACTTACAATTAATTAGACACACTTGATTAATCATTTCATTTTAATTTATGACCAATAATTTTTATATATGTGACTCATTAGGTTTCCTAATAAGTTGACCCAAATATAAATAACAATTTTAAGTAAAATATGATTAAATAAACTAAATAAATTAATTTATTATCTATTCAACAATTGAAAAATTTATATTTGAAGATTAAGTATAATGTCCAGCAACTTATCATGATCTTCTAAATATTAGGAAAGTCATAAGTGGTTTGACTTAATATTTTAGTGATCAGTTTCTCAGTGTAATTATTATCCTTTCATAAAAATATTCTGATTTAAATATTATAGCATGGAGTGTGTCTACTTGTTAAATTATATTTGTTTTCAACACCAAATTTATTGATTCTTTACTCTAAATTCATAAATCAAATATTAGATTCATTAATAAAATATTTAATAAATATTAAAGATAAATATATTTTTATTAATAAATTAAATATATTTACATGAACAAAATTAATATCACGTGCAATTAATTGATCGGTCACTAGACATATATACTAACATGTTCTTCCCTGGGTAGATTGTTTGAAGCAAAATATATAGGGATATATATTTGTGTTTGCTGAAATAACATTTTCACACAACTCATCGCTGGTGCATTGTAGATTTTAATGTTGTTGGCGTTCACTATGCTCCGAGGATGCATATAGGACGAACCTGCGTTCTTGACTTGTGTGATCAATAGTTATATTCAAGGTCAGAGGCTAATTGATCTAAACAATGGTGCTTTGGCTTCTGCATGCAGAAACAGAAACTTCAACAATGAAGACATTCCAAAGAAGAAAAGCTAGTTGCTGGTTGAAATATTCCATACAAAGCAAATGTTTTTCTCAGATACAAGTGAAGGTTTCGAAGCATTCAAAGGCAACAAGGCATTCATAATCCAATTATTTACCATTAAAACCACCTGTAAGAAATTTAGGTTCATGCTGCAAATCACAAAGCTTGTTAAACATCCCATCGGAAAAAATGCAGCACACAGCTTCTGAGTCTTCTTCCTTTTCAGCCCTAATGATTCTCGATATGGAAAATGGAGACGCACCACACCGTACCTCTACTGATCTGCGCCAAAAACTACCTCCATAAACAGTACCATTCTTATAGAGTAATGACTATTCACATGGCCACAAAACATCTAGAACAATTCGATTCCATCTCCCAAACATCAAATTATGGAACAGAACGGGTTTGGGTTATTTCAACATGCAAATATATAGCCTCGAGACTCTCCGAAGTACAGAATCCGCCGCCGATGTCCCTCCTTCCGAGGCTTTGGCATTGGGGCATTACATTCGCGCGCTCACTATCAACATCAAAATACGGTCTCTCTTCTAAACTGAACCAATGAATGACAGCATTACAAAGAACATTGAAAGGCAACAAAACCCCAGATGGCTCTCCATAATAATATTGCTATAAACTCCATGACACAGTCTCTGACGAATACATCAACATGGTAAGATTAACAAATAACCAAGTAGCATGGTGATTTTAAGGGATCAAATACAATACAAAGATTTGGCTTATTATTATAAAACTTACGTCCAGGATGAGAAATCCTCTTGAACTGCCTTGTCGTCGGATTACAAATAAAATATATATAGCCTGTATCAGAGCTACAATAATCCATGAAGTGCTCAAAGAAGTAATCCTCACAATGGCATGCTTTCAATGTTTGGTCACTTGGGTTTACCAAGAATGTTGTACAGCAAAGAAGTAGCTCATTACAAGACTGTTTTATCTTCATTCTAGGAACATTTAGATCGTCCAAGAACAGAGATTTGATGGGCAAGACCCCTGTTTTCATGTCTGCATGTGCGAATTCTTTGATTTAGTCCTTGTAAAGAATGCTTTGGTCAAATTAAGACTATTCTTTTCAACTTGATTCAATCAAATCCAATAACTTCATCCCAATTGCATATGAATTGATGTTTTTCTTTTGATTTAGAGTGGGGATCCGCATAGAATAAAAATAGAAACCACGATGCATTTTTTTTTCAAAAAAAAAAAAAATCTCTTTTAGGATCTTAATAATAATAAAAAAAACCCTTTTTAAGACATCTTGTTGTATCACATCCGTAAATGGAATTTTATATAAATAATTTTATGGATCCAATCTTATATTTTTCTTTCCATTATTAACATATATCCATTTGTTTCATTAAAGCTTGTCAAGGTGGAAAAAAACATAATGTAAACTCAATTTAGTCTATAACCTGACTCAAGGTTATATTTATATGTTGAGCAAGTTAATTCGAGTTGATTTTAGTTAATTTATTTTAAGTTTTTTAAAAGTTTAAACAATTTAGTTTTAAAGATTTTTTTATAAATAAAATTAGGTTTTAACTTAGTCTATCAGATTGTGAATTAACCTATTAGGTTAATGAGTTCAAACTAAATCAATTTCAGATTAATTTTTTTTTAATCCAATCAAGTGTCATGCCATATTTAATAATTGTGGGACGAGACTCTCTCATAAAACTCCCTTCAAATATGTGCGTGGGCGTAAGTTTAAAGTAAATAAACCTAAAGAAATTCAGTTATCTAGTCCGTCAAATCAAGTGGAAAAAACAAAACCGCTTCCTGCATTCACCTTTTCTAATATTTTTCACTTAAATCTCTACAAAACCCTAACCATATATCTTCAAAACTTGATAACTACACGATGATGTTTCAAAAATTTAATACACCTGAGAATAAGATTTTTAAGTGTTTTGATAATGAATAATCATATTGTGAATAATCCATTCTTTAGAGTTTTAGAAGTGAATGATTGGTAGTGAAAGACCTAATTACTGCAAAACAATCAATTTTGATGGGGTTTAGAGACATTTAAATGATAAAGTCAGTAATTTTTAAGAAATAAATTGAAACGAATAAGAGAATAAACATTAAATTCCAATAATAAGAGTGTCGGTTCTTATTTTGGTATAATAAGTGCTATGAGATTCGAAAATAATAGGGTTAGGAGAATTAAAAAAGTGACTATTTATCTAATATATAGTAATAGGGTCAAGAGAATTAAAAAAAAATGACTATTTATCTAAGTGGTTTATAAGGTATTTATAGCATCTAAACCTTGTAGTTTTGCTGGAGTAAAGAAGTTAGAGAGTCATCTTTTTTTATAGCATTAATGAATAATAAATATCTTTTATAAAACATTAATAAAGAATATATATCCTTTACACAATATTAATGAGATGAAAATATAGTAGATTCTTGGAAGATTTTTTATATACTCGAAGGTATAGTAAAATGAATATAGAGATTAATATTTTATATTAAAAGTTATAAAAATAAATAAGCTAACTTATGATCCAACATGGGCTTTATAATAATTTTCAGACCTTTAGCCTTTAATTAATGCTTGACACACAGCTAAACTTAAGATCAATAGCTAGGTTGAGAGGGTCACTAAATCCATCTGCAATCGGGCTTGGTGCATAGCCAACTCCAAAAATATTGGGTTTGAAAAACCGTTAAATCTATACTCATACCTATACCTAAGTTTATGTGACTCTCTCACTCGAGGTTCCTTAGCGCAAGGGTTTTGAACCCAACAACCAATTTGATGCGGACTCCATGTAATATATAACCACACACACAACATATATCTAAACCAAAATATCACAATTCATGAGTTGACCCACCAACTAATGGGTCGACCCATTAATTTGGGGACAACCGGTGACTTTGATCCTTGGCCAGATCAGGCCTTTGCCCATGTCTATATACTGTACACGGTTTTCCCTCACCTTGGCAAACAAAGAAAACAGCCATTCCATGCTGTCCTTTTCCATAAATTATAATTTATTCATTATATTTTTTTAATAATTTAATAATTAATCTTTTAGTTTTGAAAATCATAAGCTAGTACCTTATGAAATTCTTTTGGAATCTCTACATTATCCTCTTAAATATGTTTTCGAGACTGGAGAATTTAAATAGAAGTAAAAGATATTTAAAAAAACAATTTAATTACCCTGGAAAAACTAACATAAAAAATTAAGATACAAGGAAATCAATAATGAAGAGCATCGTCTCCCCCAAAATATATTGATCACAGTTCATTGACATCCTCTCAGAGCACATGGCCAGCAAATCCCCCCCGTTTGCTGTAAGATTCCGAGGAATTTTGAATGTAAGCAGTGAAGTCAATGGCGACCATGAAGCCCAATATATAATCAAAAGAAGAACGACTTCTCTTTAACATTCAAAGTCAATGTCTAGACTTTAAGATAAATTCAGAGGACATCCTTAACTTCAAACTATACTATAAACCTATTGCCTCTCCTGTCTTAATTTCAGGTAATTAAGTCCATGCATTTAATCATTGAATTAATTTAAAGAAAATACAATAAAAAATCATTAAAAATTTCTTCATGTTTATCTTTTTTATACACCGTAAGTATCTACTACTTACAGCTTTAGCATCATAAGATAATTTCCGATCATACTAGCATGCCAACGACTCTTAATTATAAAAGCATTAATTAAAAAAAGAAAATAAAAATTGGAATACCACAACTATGCATTACATCCTAGAAGACATTATAGTAAGCAATACTAGCACCTAATTTTTGCAAACACTCTCATCAACAATATTATAAAATATTTATCCTGTACAATGCCTCTATTAATTATTTAATTACGTCTTCTCTGTCATAAATTGTGGAGGAAGCCATAAACAACCGACACGTACGGGATAAAGACTGGACCAACTAGACGGGTTTATTCAAGAACAAAACAATATATATAGTATCCATGATAGAGAGTAACAATTCATTCCTTGTGTCCTATCTCTCTCAGTGTTGATCATGGCTAGCTGCCTTGTGTTCCTCCTCTTAGCCTTCTTTGCTTTTTCAGCAAATGCAGATGGTTGGATTTTATTTTCTTTCTATTTTTTTTCTTATATATATATATTTCAATATAAACCCACTTCTAATCCTCCAGAAATAAAAAATCTAACCATTTCAATCTGTATGTTTTTCCAGTTAGCATTGATTGTGGAGCATCCGATTTTTACACGGACGAAAATTCGATAGTATGGACGGGAGATAGCGACCTCTTCCAGGACAGCCAGGCTGAAGTGGTGCAGTCTAGCAATACAATATCACATGTAATGAGCACTCTTACGGTGTTCACAACTCGGAAAAAGAATTGTTACTCTATCTCTGCGAACGAGGGCAATCTACTTCTTGTTCGTGCCAGCTTCTTCTATGGAAACTATGACAAAAAATCATCTCCTCCATCTTTCGATATGCATATTGATGGAAACGACTGGGCCACGGTCAAGACCTCACTTGATCAGCTTGTATATTATGAAGCAGTCTATGTTTCCAAAGGCGATACAACCAGCATCTGTCTTGCCCAAACACAGCCTAACCAGTTTCCATTTATATCAGCACTTGAGGTTAGGAACTTGGATTCAAAAATGTATAACTATTTTGATCCGAAATATGCACTGTTTTTAAGGTCAAGGGTTGCTTATGGTGCTAAAGAAACAGTAAGGTAATGATCATACACTGGCGATCCTTGTTATTATTTTCATTGTTTTTTTCTTCTTACAATTTGTAGATAATTTTCAGGTTCCCGGATGATGCTTATGATCGCATTTGGCTTCCAGCAACAGTTGATGGCGGGATAACTTCGGTCGCAAGCGATGCAACAACCATTGATGTTGTTAATGCACGGGATAATCCTCCACAAGCAGTCTTGCAGAATGCTATTACAATCTCAAGCACGTCAGATTCTATCAGTATAAAACCTGGTTTTCCAGATCAAGAAGTTTCAATATACATGAACTTGTATTTCTCTGAAGTGACCCAGCTCGATACCACCCAAAACAGGTCCTTTAAGGCTTACATCGATAAGAAGCCTATATCAGATACCATTATCCCACCTTATGGAGAAGTGACAGAAATGTTTATTAAATTCACTGCTTCTTCAAACACCTCGTTTTCGTTGGTTGCCAACCCTGATTCTACACTTCCTCCACTTGTCAATGCCATGGAAGTCTTTTATATTAGCGACCGCCTAACAGATGGAACCAATAGCAAAGATGGTATGCATCATAGCTGATTTGTTAATTAGCATACAATTGATATTGGAATTTCTGCATATATATACTGACAGATAACTTTCACGTTAAATTTGTCAGTGGAAGGCTTAAGTGAACTCCAAAAAGTATTCAGTGATGCATTACAAGAATGGTCTGGTGATCCATGTCTTCCTTCTCCATACACATGGGAATGGATTAGTTGTAGCAATGATACCATACCTCGCATAACGGCATTGTAAATCATCTTTCCCTGCTCTCATCAGGAAAATGCTCAATTACTTCTTATTTATTTAGGAGTATAATTTTACTTGCTGGTTTAATAATTTATTTGTGTTCATAATGTTTTTGGGGTTTTCAGGGACCTTAGCAACTTTGATCTTTCAGGGGAACTTCCGGATTTTAGCTCCATGGATGCCCTTGTGACAATGTAAGTAAACTGTAAATGAGTTGAACCAATTTCAGATATTTTCTTAATTGTTCTAACGCATTGCTAGCATTTTTGTTTCCTATTCAACCCAGCAATTTGCAGAATAGCAGCATAAACGGACTTATTCCAGATTTCCTTGGCTCCTTACCTAACCTCAAAGAACTGTAAGATTCTCCCAAATAATCTCTTGTTGATTGTTACAAAATGCTCTTGTAAGGATTCTGGCATGCTTTCCTAAAGACTGGTCTTGGGATGCAAAAAGAATACTCTGTCCCGGGGTTCAGCGTGCCCCCGTCAAGCAAATTTGAAACAGGATTTACATTTTCGACAAAATAACATAACATTTTTCCTTTCCTGTTTCTTCAATCTAGGAACTTGGCAGATAATTACTTCAGTGGAACAATTCCTCCATCAATATCAACGAATAAGAAGCTGAAATTAGTGTAAGCGCCTATGAAAATACAGTTTAGTTTTATTGAAATTAATCTCTTATGTCTCGTCAATTTTTAAGAAATAGTTTCTACTTTGATGATTAAATCATATAATCTGGTGGAAAAATATTACAGGGTATCAGGCAATCCATACTTGTGTGTCTCCGGCAAGTCCTGTCAGCCAACTAGTACTGATGGCACTACTAGTTCATCAATTCCTTCAGGTCGCAGAAAAAAGAGTAACAAGCTTCCAGTTATACTTGGAACCACAATTCCAATCTTCGTAATTTTCTGGGCTATTGTGGGATTTATAGTGCACCACAAGAGAAAAACAGCAGCCATAGCCGCAATCACCACAGGTTAGCAAGCAGAATACAATTCATAATATGATATAACTTGAACAATGTCTGAATCTAACTGTTGGTGTATACCAGATTGTTTAACACTAGTTTCTTCTTCTTCTTCTTCTTCTTTTGGGTCGATAAGGACAAACTGGCGGTGCCAAAAGGCGTAGTGGTGCCAACAACATGAGATCTGAAGCGGTGATTAATGAGATCAAGGTTAACATCCAAGACCAAACAACGACAGAGAATGACAATCAATCCGATCCACAGCAATGAAAATGCAACCAGCTGGGGGCTGAGAAAAACAATTAACTTACCCTCCTCAAATCTTTGACCATATTAATTTACAACGATATTGTGTGTAAGCTTCCCAGAGTCAACCCTCCTCAAATCTGTGACCATATTAATTTACAACGATATTGTGTGTAAGCTTCCCAGAGTCAAAGATCATATGTTTGGAACCTAGTGGTATTATATGTGGGATAATGCTAACGAGTGTCCACATAAACATTTATCATGTTTTGGAACAATAATTTCGCATTTATAATGTATTATTAGAAAATAAATATGTTTGTTTTTTTATGCAAGATATATATAGAACTTTATTAATCAACTGATTTAGCCAACAACAGCATGGCTAAATAGAAAAACAAAAGTAACAAATGTCCCAGAAAATTTACGAACTAAACTAAATTCTTTGTTAAGTCAGTGTAGCAGACAAAACAAACAAAATATAAAATCATGAAAGAGAACTGTAATCACGCGACCAAATCAGATTCTTAATAAACTGCCTTGCCAAATTATCCATTACATAGTAAATTTTTCTTATGAATATGTGTAAAATTCTTAGGAGAAAGCATAAGGATGTCATTGAAATCACCATGTAATCATCACGACACTTCTTTCTCTCATCCAAGTAATTGTGTTGGTATGAATCAGATTCTAAAATCCAAACCTTAGAAGTAATACATATCATTTAGTTGATTTCTATGTTATTAAAAATCAAATTATTGCGTGCATTCAAAATGGACTAAACTATTCCAAAAAAAAAACAAAAAAAAAAAACCACACCTTTCTTTGCATAAATCCTAAGATCATTCCATGCCACTATAAGTAAAAGTCATTCAAAAACTTCGACAAAATCCATTTATGCTCTAATTAAAGAAATCCCATATAGCAGTCACAAATCTTCATGTATACAACATTTTGAATAAAAGAAATCCCATATAGCAGTCACAAAAGTTCCCTTTTCTTTTTTCCACCCCTCAATCCTCCATGATAGACCAATCCCAGGTAAAGCTATTCCATTTTCCCATCTTTGACATTAAAGCGTTTGTATTTGCACACACATAATAAAGACTAGGATATCTAAATTTGAGGGTTATTTTTATTTTTCTAGTGAAGTTCAAGTTCTAATTAATGACTTTAATTTACTCCAATACTGAGAAAGGGTTAATTTCACTATGTATTTCAATATTTTCTGGACCTTTCAATTCGTTAAAAAAAAATACCATGTTTAATGTCTACCTTGATATGTTAATTTGTGGCTCACCAATTATTGAAATTATGAAATTTAATTATCAATTACCATAATGAATCCACCTGAAGGAGGCAGTGGTTAACTAAACCTATTTTTGGACATGTTGCTACGTACAAACACACTTCTTATTCATTGGTCCAATGAATCACAAGAAGAAGCAACCTGAGAGTTTGCATTTGGTATTTGAAAACAATTTCCAGGCTTAATTAATTTGATCTTAAAGGGTCTCTAAAGAAGAGAATATTGTTACATGATTTATATGAGGGGTATGAACAAGTAGCTATTAATTAAAGAAGGGCGGTTGATTTAAATTCATCAAATTAATTACATGTCCATTATAAAATCAATTCTCGTACGTTCATAGATACTTGATCTTAACCTTTTGCGTTGAGTTTCTCTTGAATTATGGGTTCATGTAAGAAAATTAACAAATAGAATCATATATTTATAAACATAGCTTGCTAAGAAAGCCCAACTAAAATAGCTTACTAGAGAAGTCAAGAGCCTTAGGCTATATATATAAAAGCACAAGGTTTCCAATAATTAAGCATATTATAATGGCAGAGTGCATAATGGTATTGTGGTAAATCCACTTTGAAGAACAATTATACAGTGTTTTAAAGGTAGATGAGACGATTAAAAGTGCCAGTTAAGCATGATTATGAGCATTATTCTTATGAAGACGCAGTTTCTTATAATTAACGAATCTTCTCAATGGATATGTGATATAAATGAGCAGAATGAGTCTTTTATACAAGAACCATATATGGGAACTTGTGAAATCACCGCAATACTATAAGATTAAGATTATTGAAATTTTAGGAGTCGAGGACACAAGGTTTAAAACACGTTTAATTGCTAATTAATTAGAGCTTTATAAAGAGAGAGGATATTATTATCTTTAACGAACAGTTCCCCAGTTGTGAAGCATATTCCCATTAATGCATTATTTGCTATGGTTGCTTTGTTCTCAATACCATGTTTTGTACATAGTGATCTTGAGGGTTTCAATGCTTAGGATGAGAAATACCATGTGTGCTGGCTATAATTATAAATGTATAAATTATTGTCAACTCTTCGATTTCCAATAAGTTGTCCATGGCTAGCACATTCCAGTTATAATAGTATGTTTGAGGCATGATAGAATTTTTAAAGTATTTTTTATTTATAAATTTACTTTTTAAAATTTATTTTTATATCAACACATCAAAATAATTTTAAAATATTAAAAAATAATAATTTAAAACTAAATTTTTTTAAAGAGCGCCATTAGAATGAAATGTAAAACCATACCTTACAGTTGGAGGACCTTAGCATATATGCAAGTGGGCTGTGAAGTCAATGTCAATAATATTGCTAAACCAAACTGATTAAATAAAATCCACGTCTTTAAGCACGTATTCAATCCCAAGTTGGTATGCATTATGTCTATTTTATAATGATAATCATATCCATTCAGAAATTAAAAGAAAATTAATCACCTTACCACTTTGTATATAAAGTCAGAATCTAGTTTTCATGTTATAATTATTAAACTCGATTAAAAAATTAACCTAATCAAGTGGTCAGGTCTCTTAAATCACACGAGTCCATCTAAGTTAACACTAAATAAATAAATAATAAATATATACATTTGAGATTTTAATATCTTACATAAAAACTATTAAAAATAATATATATAAATGTATATTTTGCATGAAGTATAGAATAATTATTTCACATAAAAAAAATTAAAAAAACAATCTATATAAATATAAACTTTTAAAAAAATAAAATATAAAATATAATATAGTTATCTCATAAAAAAAATATGAGGCATGAATTATATACGTATGTGTGTAAAAAAATGTAAAAAAAATATTCAAGTTTCATTCGGGTTACGCTGGTTATCTGGGTTTTGGATTCACCCGACAGTACCTAGATTTCACTAGACTAATTACATCTTCATGTTTTTTTTTAATTTGAAACCCTGTCAAGATGCCGAGTCAACCCACCAAACCTCAGTTTCATAACCATGTTCCATATACAGTAACAAAGGGCTAAGCCTCTTTCCTGGTGTACTATCCTATCCCTCTCGGTGTTAATCATGACTAGCTGCCATGTATTACTCTTCCTAGCTCTCTTCGTTTTTTCAGCAAATGCAGATGGTGAGATTTTTTGTTTCTTTTTTTTTCCTCTTTCAGTATTTACCCACTTCATCTAATTTCTAACTATTTCAAACTTCAAAAACTCTAGTTAGCATTGATTGTGGAGCATCCGAGTCTTACACTGACGAAAATTCGATAACTTGGAGGGGAGATGATGATATCTTCCAAAACAGCTTCTCTGAAGTGGTGCAATCTAGCAACACAGTATCACATGTAATGAGCACTCTTAGGGTGTTCACCTCTCGGAAAAAGAATTGTTACTTTATCAGAGTCGACAAGGGTCCACTTCTTGTTCGTGCCAGCTTCTACTACGGAAATTATGACAGAAAACTATCCCCTCCATCTTTTGATCTGCTTATTGATGGCAACCACTGGACAAAAGTCATTACCTCACTCGATCAACTTGTATATTATGAGTTAGTCTACGTTGTCGAAAGTGACGCGACTAGCATCTGCCTTGCCCAAACACAACCTAACCAGTTTCCATTTATATCCGCACTTGAGGTTAGGAGCTTGGATCCTAAAATGTATAGCTATGTTGATCCGAAATATGCACTGTTTGTAAGGTCCAGGTTTGCTTATGGTGCAAGTGCAACTGTAAGGTACATAATGATCGATACTTTGGCCATCGTTGTTCTTGTGTTCTTGTGTTCTTTCCTTTCAGAGTCACATTTTATCACGTAGTTCTTACAACTTGTGGATAATTATCAGGTATCCGGATGATGTTTATGATCGCATTTGGGTTCCAGAAAGCGGTGGTACTGGGGTAATTTCAGTGGCAAGCGAAGCAATATCCTATGAAGTTGATGTACCAGAAGAGCCTCCAGAAGCAGTCTTGCAGAATGCTATTACAACCTCAAGCTTGTCTTAAAGTTTAACTTATATCCCGGATTTTGCAGATAAAAAAGCTGCAATCTACATGAACTTGTATTTCTTAGAAGTCACCGATCTCGATACCACCCAGAAGAGATCGTTTAGGATTTACATCGATAACAATCCTAATTAAATCAGAGCCCATTATCCCACCTTATGGAAAAGTGACAGAAATGTTAATTAACTATACAGATTCTTCAAACACCTCGTTTTCGTTGGTTTCCACCCTCGATTCTACACTTCCTCCACTTACAATGCCATGGACGTCTTTTCTGTTAGCGATCCTCTAGTAGTTGGAACCAACAGCAAAGATGGTATGCATTAATCTTGTTGACCCATTAACATAGCTGGTTTATTTGGATACAATTAATATTGGATTTATTTCTGAATATGCTGGCAGATAACTTTTCATGTCTTTCAGTGGGAGGTTTAGTGGAGCTCTAAACGCAATTTAGTGTATTACAAGGATGGTATGGTGATCCATGTCTCCCTTCTCCATATACATGGGACTGGATTAGCTGTAGCAATGACGTTATACCTCACGTAACAGCATTGTAAATCATCTACTTCCCTTCCATCATCAGAAAGAATTTCAAAGTATTCATTTTTTTTGTTCTTAATTTACTTGTTTATAATATTTTTGAGTCTTTCAGGGACCTTAGTAGCTTTGGTCTTTCAGGGCAACTTCCGGATTTTAGTTCCATGGATTCCCTTGTGACAATGTGGGTGATATATCAATCATTAAGTAAACTGCTTATGAGTTGAACCAATTTCTGATATCTTCGTGTTCTAACACAATGCTAGCATTTTGTTTCCAATTGAATTTCAGCGATTTGCACAATAATAGTTTAAGCGGACCTATTCCAGATTTCCTTGGAGCCTTTCCTTACCTCGAAGAACTGTAAGATTCTACCAGATGATTCCTTGTTAGCTGTTAAAAAATTAATGCTCTTGTAAGGATTCCTGGCATGGTTTCTGATAAGAGTGATTTGTAGGCAAAAATGGTGTGGTGCAAACATGAAACAAGATTTGCATTTTCGAAAAATAACACAATAATCTTTCCTTTCCTTTTTCTTCAATCTAGGAATTTGGCTGATAATTCCTTCAGTGGACCAATACCTCCATCAATATCAAGTAATAAGATGTTGAAATTAGTGTGAGTACCTATGCAAGAACAGTTTAATTTTATCGAAATCTCTCATTAGTTCTCAAGGTGTAGTTTCTTAATTTGATGATTAATTCAAATGTTCTGATGTATCCTGGAACATTTTCAGGGTATGATCAGGAAATCCAGGCTTGTGTGTCTCCGGCAAGTCCTGTAAGCCAACAAGCACAGATGGCACCAAGAGTTCACCAACTCCCTCAAGCAGCAGCAAAAAGAGTAGGAAGCTTCCATTAATACTTGGAACCACAATTCCAAGCTTCATGATTTTCTGGGCTATAGTGGCATTTATATTGCACCACAGGAGAAAAAAAGCAGCCATAGCTGCAATCACCGCAGGTAAAACTATTTAAATTACAACATGATAAACGACATCTCAATTTCAATTCAAACTTCATGTTTCACTTTTAACATTTTCTTTTTCGGTTCGTCAAGGACAAGCTGCTGGCTCGAATATGCCTTCTCAGGGTCAGGGATCACCCGGCAATGTGATGATGGGTAAAATGGGTGAAGCTGCCGCGAATGAGGGTAATTAATCACTCAGATCCACAGGAACATGGAAGCAACAATGACTGATGAGAAAAACACCTAACTAATTTATTTCCTCAAATATCCTTTCGGCATATTATTTCTCCATGCATGCAGATGTTGTATCCAAGCTCCACGAAGTCAAAGATCATGTGTTAGGAAGCTGAGTGACATTATTTGAAAAATGTATTTGTTTGTACCTTAAAATATACCTTATTTTCTTTGCAAACGGATTTCAACTGGGTAGGAGGTCCAAATCTCCGATGCGATAAATTTGCAAGTTGCCCTCTATTTTGAGTTATTTAGGGGAAACATCAATTTAGTTCTTAACCTTTCAATTGAGTTTCAAAACAATAAATTAATCTTTTCAGTGATTGAATTGTCAAAAGAAATTGATGAAATGATCCGTAGAAAAAACCATTTAGCCGTACGATTCAAGGACCTTAGCAAGTGGGCAGTGAAGTCAGTGTCAACATCGCAAAATGAAGCATGGATTCTGCTAGATCCACTCCCTTTATGATTACTGGATTCCATCCCAGTTGAGGTTTAACTTAGGCTTATTTGATAAATGATAATCATCCATTAAGCGGTATTAAGACCCGTAATCGACCGCAATTAAAAGAGAAAAGTTGTAAAGTAAAAACAAATGAGCTGAAACTTAGAGAGAATTATATATTCAAGGACTGTAACATGGATATATACATGAAATAGATCCATTTTGGGGCTGTTAAGTCACAATTGTAATCATAAGAATTCATGAGTTTACCAAGTTATATTACATAAAAAATATTATATTTTGATTTAATTACATATGCTATATCTTAATTAATTAAATGTCTAATAAATATATATTAAATATAATATAAATTATATGAAGGTGTTTGAGTAATCATAAGATTTATTATTCTATGTGAATTAAAAAAAAGTTCTCTATATTTCTCCAATTATATTATGGATCGATAAATCCATAACACTATAAAATGAGATTTGTGAAGGGTTATATTATCCAACAGAAACAGGTCCTTAGCCAGCAATAGAGCAAGAATCGAAATGTATGGAAATTAAGAATTCTGTCTTGTATCTGGAACAGCTGTTTCTAAAGCCATATTAAGGTTAATGTTGAGTAGTAGTGCTATATTATTGAAATATAATTAGCTTACAAACCAACATCTAAAGAATGAATACAAATAATAAAAGGAATAAACAACCCTTGGACAACATCTTTATGAAAATTAAAACATGATCATCCCAAAGATGCCTACAATGGCCACAATCAACCCATAGTATGTAGAAGCAATGTTGCCTGCTGCTCCGGATGGGGAGGTGTCAGTTGGGCCGGGAAAAGGTGATGTTGCTGGAGATGACAGTTGAGGCAACACAGTTATGAAAAGTTTCTGGTTCCCAGACTCACAGTGTCCGGGCACACTACAAATGTACCATTTCTTCCCAGGAGTTGAGAGTGTAATCACATCATTTCCTGTAGTCAAGGGCACAATATCATCAGCTGCCTTGCACTCTTCGAATCCAGTTCCATTAACGCTCAACACATTGTGTGCTCCTGGTGTATACTTGAAAACTGCACCAAGAAATCAAATTGTCAAGAAAAAAAATGTTGAATGCAGTGGTAGTAAAATATGAATGCAGTTTGTTTAAAGAGAGTTGAGCTACCTAGTGTGTCTCCCACGTAAAATGCTTTTCCCTGAGCCCAGGTTTGATAATTAAAGCCTAGGGTCCAACCTGTCTTGTCACCAACCATATGTTCTGTTGCCAAGATTGAAGGAACAAAGACTGCAACAATGGCGATGATCATGAATATCCTACAAGACGCCATTACAATTTTTTTTCTAGTTAAGCAATCCTCTCCCTCCTTTCTTCTTTGATTGACGTTGGTGGGATGTTTTTGTGATACGATTTGATTGTTGCAAAGTGTTCAAATATTGCAGCCTTTTTATAGACTGGGAAAAATAGTGGGGTCTAAGTTCTGTGGCGAGCCCATGGCCCGGCAAGGGCGGCAGGAAAGGACGGCAATGGCACGATGCAGTTCTTGAATTAGTAGGTTGGCAACAAGGACTCCCTTTTTTTTAAGTGATGAATCCATCTTTCACGGTGAGTTACTTTGCTAGAGGCCATTCAGATTTTGTTTGCTACGCGAGACTTGTTCAACAAAAGAGACCGACATCATGCACTTCTTCCCTGCCAAATGTGGATATGAAGTTTATGATATTTTTGGCATTCTAGTAAACAAAAGAGGCCTATATGTGCTTTATTTGACGTTGGGCTTTAATGATCATTGCCATTCTTTAAAGAGTTGTCGGTATTGGCTTAATTCTTACGGGATGTTCAAGATAATTGCAACTGTTGTATTCTTTGTCCCTTCGGTTTTCAACTACGAGATATAAACAGAGAATACTATTAATTTGCATGAAAATAGTGCACATCAAATTATTATTAAAACTTTTATCTAAATTTTATTATAAGTATGTGTATATATAATAATTGTTATTTTATATGAATAGATTGATAGATCAACATGAATAACAACGATATCCCTATATAGTATATTTATTGGTAACAAGTTAACTAAATCAAACTTTTTGAACTAGTATTATAATGTAAGAATTATTTTCGAGCAAAAAGGAAAGTTATATGTTTTTGAAATCTAATTCCTCCTGCCCTTAAAAGAGGATGTTGAAGACAAAGTTATCAATAAATATCAATTTTATATTGATGATAATGAGTATATTATATGTATGATGTTAGTAGCATGTCACTTGAATTTTAAAAACAGAATCAAAATGTCAATATTATAATTATCCATCTTAAGGAGTTGTATGATGCAGCTAGTAGAACTGAAATGTATAAATCTCTAATGAATTTTTTCACTACAAGATGATAGAAGATTCCTTTACAAACAACTGTGTTTTAAAATTGATTGGCTATATTGATAAATTGATCAATTGAGTTTTGTCGTGGATTATAAGTTAAATGTTAAATTACTTGAAATGTGTTAATGATTGAAAACTATTTGTCTACTTCATATAGTATCTCTTGATTATTGAATGTAGAACGTTGTTTTCATATTTGTAATAATACATAGTGACTAAAGTAAAGTAGAAGATTGTCTGAAGACAAAGTGGACCTATGACTTGATAATGACGTAATAGTTGTTGCATTAGCTATAAAAACTTATCATTTAACTTTGTAAAACATGTTGATATTGGAACTTTATAATTTTTGTTTTATTCTAGTATTTTCTAGAAACATCTTAGTTATTTTCTTATTTAGCTATGAATGGATTAAAACTTATTATTAGGGGAAAATATTGTTTTTTTTATAATAATAATGTTTATTATGAATTTAGTATTTATACAAATAATTTGTATATGGTTAATTTAGAAATGTTCATTTTTAATAGTTGATGAAATTGATAATACACTAAAATTTAGAAATGATATTAAATGAAATAATTCCCTCATTTATAGTTACAAGATGGCGGGGAATTGATATTACACTAAAATTAAAGTAGAGGTGGTATTATATAGATAAAATTAATTTTATAGTTTTGATTTAATTTCATATTATTTTTAGTCTTTTATCCTATATAAACATAGTAAGTTATTTACAGAAAACTAAATCATGGAAGTCTTTTTATGTGTAGAACTCATGTATGATAAATTTCAAAAAAAATTATATCTTATTATATTAGTTTTGCTTCTCTAAAAAATTATCCTAGCTTCACACTTGAATTGTCCTTATTAAATATTGCCTTACTATAATATGTTATGTCTTCTTGGAAATACTAAAGGCATGTGATTTATATATGGTTGCCATGGTTTCCACTACCAGCTTGGTGCTTTCGTTACTAGGTAGCTTGAGGATCTTTATTTTATTTTATTTTTCTATCATTTCCTGTTATATCTCATTATTTTTTGGAAATCTTTGGAATTAGTAAAATTTATTGAAGTCCATTGTTATAGAAATGTGGATTGCTGCATTTTATTAAAATAAAACAATTCATGTAAAAACTACATGCATTTTCTTTCATTAACACACGTTTATGAATATTGAATCTCATTTAAAATTAAAAAATCAGAGTTGAAAAAAATATGAACACGTACTCAAATGTAATTATTTATCTATACTCAAATGTAATTATTTATCTATAAAAAGCTTAATTTACCCTCCAGTGTTGCCTTTGGTGATTATTCGCTCCTTGTATTTGAATCAATGTAATTATCAAAGTTATTAACCTCAATTTGATTCATAATTAGTTTTAAAATTTGCGTCATAGGTTGAGTAGATTAATTCAAGTTGATCCAAGTTCACTTGAGTCAATCTAAAATAACATCATTTAAAAAAAATTGAAACAATTCTTTTAAAAAAATATAATATTTCTTTATAAAAAATCCAAGTTTTGACCAAGTCGACCAAGTTATCGATACTCGATGTCGCAATGACCTTTAAAAAGTAGATATTTGGCATCTTACTCTTTAAAAGAAAAGATATAGTTTCATAAAAGAAGTCATCACTTAGTATTATAGTCACTTGAAAATCCTAATTAGTTAGCAAAGATTCTATGGTATAAGACAGATTATGCTAAAAAAATATATCAACACCCCTAATTAAAGCATTCTACTTAAGATAACTTGTATTATTAGTCTATATATAATATCCATGACTCTAACATTAGTAAATATTGGGCTAAAGATAATACTTGAAATATTGATATCGGTGAGTATTGCACAAAAAAAAATCTAATATTCATGGCTTTAATATTAATGAATATTGAGCTGAAAATAATACTCGCAATTCTAACAATGGATAGTGTTACAGTATTAATTCTTTTTATTTTGATATTAATAAGTATTGTACTAAAAATAATATTTTCAATCACATAAAATAAAATTCTCACGAATACACATGAAATAAATACCTATTCATGCGTTGCTCTTTCTTTTAAATGCAGTGTTAATCACGATAATAGAAGAAGAAAAGAAAACCAGTATCATCATAGTTGTTAAACATGTCTAGTATTAGGTTAACTTGAAAGATTTGAGATCCCAAACTTGACTTGAGCGATGTTTTTTATTGAAATAAGTAAGATATTTACGCGAAAAAAATCCAATTAACTAGATTGGTAACAGGAAGGAGCCGAGGCTTATCTAGAATTGGGATTGGATCACACAGAGCAAGCTCAAACTCATGGACTTGGGCGATGAGCTTCTCCCTACTTTGCGATCGGTTGTTTATGGTGATCGTCTTGCTCGACAGATTCAAAGCCCAGGTCTCTTTCCAGTACCGGTATTAAACACTCTTACAAATACCATTACAATCTTTAGATTTGTCGACAAAATTTTTAATTTAATATTTAGATTTTATCTATAATATTTAATTTAAATTTTTAATTTAATCAAAAATTTGCAGAGACTGCTAAATATCACCAACGACTTTTCAATCTATTGGTGATTCCATTTGTAATATTTGATTTAAAATTTTAATTTAATCAAAATTTTTCAGAAAACCATCAAATACGGACGACTTTTCATTTCGTCGGTGATTTTGTCTGTAAAGAAGAATAATTAACAATGCAATTGGAAAGTGAACAGTTCCAGAACTCTCGGAAAACTACCGACAGAATTTTCCGTTGGTAATTCCCTTTGTAATTGAAATGATGAATATTATTCACAGTTTACCAACGATTTTACCGACGGAATTTAATTCCATTGGTAAAATCGTCATGTCATCGTTTTTTTTGCTTTGTTTTAATTATTTTGTTTTTCATTGTAATTCTCTCGGTATGTACTAGGAAAATACTTCGTCGGTGAAATCTGTCGGTAATTCACCAAAAAAACTATTCCCTTAATATTTATGATTGTAATTATCAATTTTCTAAGTTTGGTTAGCCTCCTAATCAAGAATGGTGCCTTTCCGGGTTAGGTTAGAGTTTTATAAAAGGGAATCAGACAGAAGGAATGGGCCATCGTCTCAAGCTGCTGCAAGCTGTCTACTGCCATGGAAGCATTGATCTCATTTTCAACATAAAAGCATATAAACAAATAAAGTGATGTGTTCAGGCATCAATTTCTAAAGGGGACTTGAGGGTGGGCTTATTGGAGGCATGAGATATTGTCAAATCTTGTGTGTTTCCGCCCACCGTCCTCTGATAGCTATCATTTATTCCACAAGGTAATAATTATCAATATATTCTCGATGATTATTCCACATGAATAGTACTTTGATGATGAGCAAATGCATAGTATATTTTTTTTATATTGATTAATAAATATAAATGTGAATTAAAAACAATGTTTGCATATAATAAGATAAAATAAAAATTATACGGGTTAATAAAAACATGTCAAATTTTTTAAGTTATTTTTTAGTGCGGTAAAAAAATAGAAAAATGTTGCTAATATAAAACATTATTTTTTTTAGTCTTTATATAATAATTTTTCAAAAATACAAGTGTGAAGAAAAAAGGAAAAAATACAAAAACAAATTACCAAAGAATGAAAATAAAAACAGAAGGTATTGTATAGATAGATAAAGTAATAGAGTGATGAATATTTGAAATGTCAAGAATAAAAAATAATAATTTTATTTTCAAAACAATTATAAAGAAAAAATAAATAAATAATATTAAAAAAATGAAGATAAAAACAAAAAAGTATTGATAAATAGGTCGAGTATTAAATAAAAAAATATTAAGTATAAAAAAAGAAAAAAAATTAATCTAAGCAAGTTTTTTTAAAAAAAAAAAACCAAAAAACTATAGATTGGTATTGCAATTATATCATTTCTAAATATGAAAGAACATTTCTTTTCTTTACCTTTTGTTTTCAAGCTTCAAGTTGCCTTTTTTCAGAACTTTCTTCGAGTGGAGGCTGTTGCAAAAGCTACCGAACCTTACCTGTTGATTTCTTGGGCTTTATATTCTAATCGCATTTGAGAAAGACAGGGCATTGCTTGCTTCCTTGAGTGTGTTCTTTATTTCTGGATTTCTGGCTCTTTTTAATGCTCTCTTCATTTGATTTTCTTTCCTTCTTCTCTACTAGAACCAGCCAAACTCCCTCCCCCATTTTCTTTATATAGACGTAGACAACTACTTTTGGATTCTTCATTTTCTTTTACTGGCTTAAAGCAACCCTTTTCTGCCTCAAATATTATCGGTTTCTTGATCTTTTTGGCCTAATGGGGCGTGCTGGGATCTTAGCAAATTCCACAATGGTTTGTGCTCCATTGATGGCTCGATCTGTTGAGCAAATGGTGATTGACATGCAGAGTGCAGAGGCACAGGGTGCTGATGCTGTGGAGGTCAGGCTGGACTACATCAACAGCTTCCAGCCTAGCCAAGACCTGGAAACTATCATCAGAAACAAGCCATTGCCCGTCATCATTGTGTACAGGTTCTATTCTATTTGGAGCTTGAATACTATTTCTTTCTCTCTCTTTTTTGTAGTTTTTGAATTATCATTAATCTTCTTTTTTTTAACTGGTAGCCTTTTTCTAGTTAGGGAGTTAATTTATCGATGGTAATTTATTAGTTCTTCTTGTTTCAGGAATTTTGTATTTAATCATTCTATTTTTAAATTCATCTTTCACTTATTTTTTCCCCATTTCATGTTATTTCTCAATTTGTTTTATTTTTTATTAAAAAAATAGTAAAATGAAGTAGATAATATGGAATTATTGATGAGCAAAAGAGTGTTTTTTTTTAAACAAAATACTACTAATTTATGTATGGTTTAGAAGTTTTTTATACTATAGGGAATAATTAATTTGTTTTAATAAACTATGGTGGATATGATATAATTATATCTTATGTTATTAAATCTGGTTTAACTCAATTGTTTGTCCAACTCCTTGACATGGGTTGGGTATCAAAAAAATCAATTCAAAACTAACCTAAACAGATTCACACATAATCTGATCAAAACCAGGTTTAATATTTTATTAAAAAAAAAACATATTGTTTTAATTGATCCATGTCAATTTAAATTAACATGATTGATTCATAACCCAATCCTTTAATTATGTGTTTGTTTAATTACTATGATCAAAAGTTTAAAACTTTGCATAACTTTGAGAATTTGTTAATTTGTAAGTTTGGTAGTTTATATTTTTAAGTGCTTTTTAAAATATATTGTTTTTTGAAAATTATTAAATTAATATTTTTTTAATATTTTTCAATGATTTTAATATGATGGTATCAAAAATAAAAAATAAAAAATATTATTTTAATAAATTTTTAAAAATACATTAAAAAAAGCAATGAGTTACCTGTACGAACACTCACGGAGTTCTCACATTTACGAAGCATATGGGTATGCTCCATAGTGGGAACAAAAGCAACGCCCAAAGGTGGGACCGATATGCTTGAGCTTGTGCCTGGTGGGTTTGTCACAACTTAGACTCTTTCACTGTCTTTCCCCTTTGTCTTGTCTTTATGGAAAAAAACATAGTTAAAATGTTAGAACACAAAACAGAGAAAAGAAATTTGAGTTGTGTTGGCCCCAAGCTAAACTTTCGTATCAGTACATTAGATTCATCACTGATAAAAATTGTCGAGGTCCAAGTGAAGGTTTCATGGACTAGATGTTCCTGTTAACAAAAAAATAAAATAAAAATACATCTGTTGCATATATAGAGGAAGGATCATAATTTTTGCAGTGGATGATGAGGTGTGTGGTTGTAATCATATTTGCAAACTAGAATTTGAAGAAACAAATAAAGATGTAGAATTCTTTAATAACATGATTATGTTTTAGAACTTTCAGCGTGTCAAGCACTTCAAACACTAACAAGACAGTGAACTTAGAAGGCTTAGATGTGTGCATGAATGATATGTGTGTGTGTTATTAGTTGCGGGCATTAAGCACAAAATCTTCAATCACTTTCATGTTAATTATAGCATAATTGTGCCAGGCCGAGGTGGGAAGGTGGTCAGTATGAAGGGGATGAGCACACAAGGCTGGAAGCACTTCGTTTAGCACATGAACTGGGAGCTGATTATATTGATGTTGAGCTCAAGGTAGTTTATGAAGTTCTTTTGAGGATTGAAGTAGGTAGAAAATCGGCAGAACGTGTGAAGTTTATCAGAAAAGTTGAAATGTTTGAATTTAGTGATCATGTTGATTGTTTCATCCTGTAACTCGCACAGGGAGCAATGTGACAGATGTTGATGATCGATTATATCACCGTTCGATATAAACAATTAACATTTTGTGAAGTCCTAACTCAGTTAGACTTGTATGCTATTCTCTCTCAGGTTGCATCTGATCTGGTACGGGAGGTGAAAAACAAGCATCAGACTGGTGGCAAAGTCATTGTATCATCTTATTTGAGTGGTGCAACCCCTTCAAAAGAAGATCTCAGCCATCTTGTTGCGAGCATGCAAGCTACCAAAGCAGATATCATTAAAGTTGTTTCTAATGCAAATGATATTACAGAATTGGATAGGATTTTTCATTTGCTTTCACATAGTGAGGTATGATACATCATGGTAAAACTTTATGCCTTTAAGGTGTATAGAAATGGAAAAATGTTTAGACTGTATGAAATTAAAGAATCTAGATGCGGCATGCATCACTCAATAGTTTTTGAATAAAAGGAAAACATGCTTCATTTGTATACATGCACACATGGAGAAGGATAAGTTGTCACTGAAATGAAAGTGAATCCAGAAAATAAAATGAAGTTCCTTGCTACAGAAGTAGATTGGAAATAGAAATGAAAGTGAAAATCTTCGAAACTTATGATTTTTTAGTTATATTCCAATTTCAACTGCAATTTGAAGATGTTTTCGTTGTCGAACAAGAACTATCAGATACAGTGTTGGTCATGACTTTAGTTTCAAGATAAGATTCTTTGTAACAGACTTTCTAGCGTGATACAATCAGGACTTACTGTAAAGTGCAGGTGCCAGCGGTTGCATACTCATTAGGGGAAAGAGGCCTCATAAGCCAGTTATTGTGTCCCAAATTCGGAAGTGCTTTAGTCTATGGAGCCATGGAAGGAAATTCAATTCCTGGTTTGCCTACTTTAGACAGCCTTAGAGAAGCCTACAAGGTTGAGAACATCAATTCAGATACTAAAGTTTTCGGTCTTGTTTCAAAACCAGTTAGCCACAGCAAAGGTCCTATACTGCACAATCCTGCCTTCAGGCATGCGAACTTTAATGGGATTTATGTGCCAATGTTTGTTGATGATCTCAAGGAGTTCTTTGAAGTCTACGCAAGCCCTGACTTTGCTGGTTATAGGTATGCCATGTGCAGTTTTATAGTCAATTTTGAAGTTAAGAAAGCATCCATATTTTCTAATATAAAATTTCGCTTCATTTGTCATCACTTGCGAAAAAACTTATTTTTCTCTCAGTTTAATGTCCAATTTGCATAAAATTGGAAGGGGTATGACAAGCATCGTGAAATGTCGTCTGCTTGTATGCTACATTCTGTTGTTTCGTATATGAAAGCTCTTAACAGGCCAGAGTATTTTCAGTTCTGGATTTCACATAATAATTGTTCTTTTGCCATTCGTCTTTCCTAATGCAATTTCTTCTTTTGATCATTTTTGAACTGTAGTGTTGGGTTTCCATACAAAGAAGCTGTCGTGCAGTTCTGTGACGAAGTCCATCCACTGGCTAAGGTGATTTTATCTTCCATTTTACATCCTCGGAGAAACTTGATGTTCACTGACTGTCTTAGAAATATATCCTCTTGCTGATAGCAATGATCTATTGTAATTTTTCTTTGCTTGTCATTACAATCCTTGATTATAGACCTGATATATTGCAACGTATCCAACATTCTGTCCCTGTCAGTCTATAGGTGCTGTTAATACCATCATAAGGAAGCCTAGTGATGGGAAGCTGATAGGTTATAACACAGACTGTGAGGGTTCAATAGCTTCAATTGAGGATGCTTTGAAAGGTACTGACATCATCTCCTCAACTCTGTATCTTCAGAATTCTGTACGTGTTTTGAAAGTGACTGTAAATACTTATTTATAGATTATCAAGTAGAGTTAGTGATGTATAGACATTGTTCATGTGGATATTACAGATCAAAGATACATCAATGGCGCATCTTTAAATTCTCCATTGGCCGGGAAACAGTTTGTGGTTGTTGGTGCTGGAGGCGCAGGAAGAGCAATTGCAGTTGGTGCTAAAAGTAGAGGAGCCCGTGTGATTATTTTCGACATTGATCTTGGTAAAAACACTATTTTCTCTCCTTTGCCTTAAAGCAGCATTCTGATTAGTTACTTGTGAACTAGAAAGATAAGAATTATAGAGCATCTAAAACCATCTTATCTCTTTCTCGTGTTTTTCCAAAAAGAGAGGGCAAAGTCTCTTGCTCAGGTTGTTTCTGGTGAAGCTCAACATTTTGATAGTCTAGCACATTTCCAGCCTGAGAAGGGAGCAATCCTTGCCAATGCAACACCAATAGGAATGCATCCAAGTACAGACCGAATCCCGGTGGCCGAGGTTCGCTCTACTGCATAAAAAGAAACAGAATTTCATTTCGGTTCTCATTACTAAAACCTTCTTTGTTTGTTGAAGGCAACCTTGGGGAACTACCAACTGGTATTCGATGCTGTTTATACACCAAGAAAAACCAGACTATTAGAAGATGCTGATGCTGCTGGAGCCATTACAGTGAGCGGAGTTGAGATGTTCCTCAAACAGGCCATTGGACAGTTCAGCCTCTTCACCGGCAGAGAAGGTATCTCATTTATTCCTTCCTCCCATCTCTTTCATTTCTTCCTTGTATCTCCTTCATATTCCTTCCAGAGGCCTACTGTCTCCTCCATTGAGGCCGGATAATAGTTCCTGGAAAAGGAAATTTACACCTTATAAACCATCTACTCTGATGCAAACTTGGATTTAAACAGGATGTTCCTATATTCTAGTCAGAATCTTGGACTACTGAAATTGCAATAACTCTTCTATCAGCCAAATTCCTGCAATCCCAATTTGCTGAAGCTTTGATTGTCCACCATAGATATAAAGCCCGTCGCAAAGTCAGTCTTCCTCAAAGTTGCTTCAAAACAGACCTAATGAAATCTTGTTTAATGCATTAGGTGAACATGGTTTCTGTAGTTTCATCCATGATTGAAATAATCTCATTTTTTTGTCTCTGCTTGCAGCGCCGAAAGACTTCATGCGGGAGATTGTTTTAGCCAAATTCTGACTTATTGCATCATGCAAAGTATGCTGTAATGTGTGATAAAAATAAACTGTTATCTAATTTCAAATATTAATTCATAAATCAAAGTTGATGGATTGTTGAGACCAGTTTTGTCATCAATCTATCCAGTGTTAGTGATGACTACTGCTCTATAATAAAGCTATGATTTATGAATGTAGATTATTGAAGTAATTCTTCTCTTATTGTTGAACTACAAATATGGGATGTTGCGCAAACTAGATTTGAAAAACGTTTTTGTAAAACTTGGAATCAAATGATCTAGAAAATTAAATTCATGAAACTTGCAACAGCTTATGAGCTCAGTTAGTGTGGGGTGCAAGGTGGTGTAGCTGCAGTGCAGCCAGAGAGGTTGGCTCTAGCCCATCTTGAATCTTGAAGATCTGCAGGGTCTTAAATCATGCCAGCCATCGTTAGTGGTTTCGACTGGAATGGTTGCATAAGCTTCTGCAATATGCCCTAGTAAGCCCATGAAATCAATCAAGAACATAACCCTAAAGAATTGGATTGGTATTAAGCACATGAAAACGATCACTGGCAGGGAAACCAGGGTGCCTGATTATCTTGTGCCCTGTAAAAAACGACAATAGCCCCTTGGACCTCGCACAAATCAGAGTTGGAATTACACCTCTTAAATTGATAAATAATTGAAAACGTTTGTTAAATACACTCCCCTATATCTGGAACCAATTCTATGCTATCATTGAATTCAATAATAGTATTAAATTTGAATTTAATTATAAATAAATAAATAAATAAAATTTATATTTATTTTATTACTAAATTCAATTTGTTTTATTTTTTATATTACTTTATTACCTCTATCTTATTCTAATTCTTCTCCACTACCATCACCATAAATAACTAAAAACAATAAATCTAAGCTTCCATTTAGGAGTGCCGGTCCAATCCAAATGGAGATTTGTTAAAAATTAATTTTTTAAAATTAATGTTTTTATATTTTAAATCGACTTGATGTGCTGATATCAAGAATTAAATTTTAAAAAATAAAAATATATATTTTAATGTATTATCTAGCAAAACAACAACTGTTACCATTTTCTCAAACATCCTCTAAATACCTTTACATAGGATATTAAATTATCAAGACTAGACAAGTCATAAAATGAAAGACAGGAAATATGACCTGGGATGGGATAAAAAGAGAAGAGTGTTTTGGAGATATTGTTGTAGTTGAAGTTTTAAGATTTTGCATATTTACTCTTGACAATAGGGAGATGATGGGGAAAAAAAAACATGAATAGATAAGTATTTAAGGATATTAGTTTTAATATTAATTTTATTTTTTAATGTAAATTAAAAGGATTAACCTTCAATTTATTTTCGTAGATTGAATTTTATTTAAAATTTAATTTTAAAATTTAAAATGATTCTAAAAATAAATTTGAATTGAATGTGAATATTTTCATCGATCCTCTTTTCCTGGAAAAGAACAAGACCTGTCCTAAACATGTGAAACTGACCCCTTATCATTGTGGGTCCATATCTATTACAGGAGGTCCTGAATACGACCTAGTTATAACAGTTTAAAATAATGTTTGGTGAAATACGTACGGATTCTATCTTGTTCCTAACTGCTAATATTTATTTTTGTATTTTAAAAAACATTAAATATTTTTTTAAAATTAATATTTTTATTGTATTTTTAAATTATTTTAATATCTTGATATTAAAAATATTTTTTTAAAAAAATAATATTTTAATATATTTCCAAGCAAAATATATTTTAAAAACTAATTGTATTTCTAACCTCAAAAAAAATAATAAGAATATGATTGTGATAGTGTAAAAAGTATTTTAAAAAGTAATTTTTAAATTTTTTTAATTAAATTTACATATTTCTCTTGGAAATGTAAATTATTATCAATTATATAAACAGTGTAATTTTTTAAACTATGTAATTTTTTTCCTTCTTAATCCCTATTAATTTATTGTTTTTTTTATTAACGTCGGTGTCCGGGCCAGCTTGCGCGCACCTCGACTAATCCCACGGGCCCTGAAGTTAACGACCATGTAAGCCTCCAGTGGCCGTCATATGAGCAACCACAGGGCTCGAACCTGAGACCACAGAGGGAGCAAACCCCTTAGTCCCAAGCTCTTACTACTGAGCCACCATCTAGATGGTTATTAATTTATTGTTTTTAGTTTTGGTACGAGTAGCATACAATATTGTATGCATGTTGTCCACAACATGAGAGCTGTCCGAATATTTAAAAGGGTTATCCTGCATGTGTTTTCAGAGATCACGTATTAAGTCAACTTTTTATTTTTATTCTAAATTTATTAATTTAATATTATATAAGTATTAAAAATAAATTAAATTTTTATTAATAATAAATATATATTTATATAAATATAATAATACCATATATAATCAACTAACTAATAGCTTTTTCTGTGTCTTTCTATTTTTACAATTTTTAAAAATCCGTTGCTCCAACAGGCTAACGGTCTACTTTTTTAACCAGAGAGTAAGAAAAAAAGAACAGACAGGCGAGACAGAAATGCTACTAGTCACACACTACCTACCTCGCCCACCAAACACACTGTCGTTTTCTCTCTCGAAAAATAATTAAAACAAAAAACAAGTCAATCAAGTTCAATACTACTTGGCCACCTTCTTCTCTGCCTGCTTAAACCTTAGACGACAGCAGCAGCTTAGCATCAAGCGGAAGATAGAGATATTCACGTGGCAGCGTCTCGGTAATGTTTCCTTCTTATCTTCTCTTTGTTTTTCTGTTTACTTCCCAGGGAGCTGTTGGAAAGGAAAGGAAAGGAAAAGAAACGCTCATTTCTTGAGGTTTTATTTTTCTGGGTAGACATAAATTTTAGTCTTTTCTTTGGCTGATTGGAATGGAAAGAAGAAAGAATAGAAAATTTTGGTTTAATTTTATGGTTCTTGTTGCATAGAAGAAATTGTCGAAATGTTGAATTTAAGTGAATTTGATAGTTGTTGTACAGGGCATTGGTTATCATAGATTTTAGTTTTCTGGGCTATTTTGATTACTCAGTTTCTGATCATATCTACTCTGTTTCCCGTACTTTTATAGCACCAAATGGAGCATTTTTTATTTTTATTAACATTTTTTTTCTGAGATCGAAAAGGAGCTATTGTGTCAATGTATACTTGATTATTTCTTGTTTGCTTTAATGTTTATTTGATTGGTTATGAGAAACTTAATGGAAAGAGAGACCCAAAGAGTTGGATCAAAGGAAGAATTTTTTCTAGTTTTTTTATAAATTTTATTGGGTTCAATTAGTTTTGGATATTGATCATTCATGTTTAACTATTTGAATGCTGAATTTTTTTTATTGATTGGTGGATTTTAGTTGACTTCTATGGATCTCCAAAGCGCTGACGGAGTGCGAAGAAATTCGACACTGATATGTGCACCGATAATGGCAGAATCAGTTGATCAAATGTTGGTTCAAATGAAAAGGGCGAAGGAGCTTGGGGCCGACCTTGCTGAAGTTCGGGTGGATTTCTTGAAGAATTTCAGTCCTAGAAATGATCTCGAAGCCTTGATTAAACAATGCCCTTTACCCACTCTTATCACTTACAGGTTAGTAGATCATAAACCAACAATTTGTGCTATAAAAATGAGATTGTCTTAGTGATTGCTTTAAATAATCCAAGTTTCACACTTGTGTTAATTGCAAATTGTAAGAACTTGTGTAGCCGCTTTTTTAACTTTTACTAAGAACAGGGTAGAAAGTGTGTACTGACTCAGTAATGCTTTAATTTATTCTTTCATTTGTTCAAATCTCAAGTTGAGTAGCCTGGTTATTCAGAAGGTTTGGTGAACTTTTTGTCAAACATTTTGAAAATTCAGCTTTGGCCTATTCTGTGTTCCATCTCCCCTTTGATACTGTAATGTAGTATTCCTTTGCTATTGGATTCATACGAATTTTCCCCATGGATCATATATGTTTTAGACCGAAATGGGAAGGCGGTCAGTATGATGGTGATGAAAACAAGCGACAAAAGGCACTGCAACTAGCCATGGAATTGGGAGCAGATTTTATAGACATCGAACTTAAGGTTAGCCTTCCTACCTTCTGCATTCTATTATTTTTGTAGAGAAAGACATTTGATGAGTACTTGATTTATATTTACCACAGCGGTTAGACAGGTTTTTTACTGAAACTTTTATGTTTGATGCTTGAAGGTAGCTCACAAGTTTTATAATTTCATTCGAGGGAAGAAACCTGAAAAGGTCAAGATCATTGTTTCTTCACACAACTACGAATGCACTCCCTCCATAGAGGAAATAGGTGACCTTGTGGCCAGGATACAAGCTACTGGAGCTGATATAGTGAAGGTTGCAACAACTGCTTTAGACATTACAGATAATGCACGGATGTTTCACATAATTGTGAATTTACAAGTAAGTAGCTTGCAAGTCATGGAAGTGCATGCCTTTTGAATTGCAAGATTGTCTCATATGAAATATTCTCCTCTCTAAAATGTCATGTCAAATGTGAGTACGTGCTAATGTTGAATGACAATGATGAGCATCCGGGTGATATGCCCGACTAGTTATTATATCTTTATTTTGTAAACCTTTGTATTGTTTGTAATTGACGCTTCAGCTGAATCATAGGTTCCAATGATAGGACTTGTTATGGGCGAGAGAGGTTTAATGTCAAGGGTGCTTGCTGCAAAATACGGAGCATTTCTCACTTTTGGTTCAATTGAGGAAGGAGTGGTGTCTGCTCCAGGGCAACCAACTGTCAAAGATTTATTGGAACTTTACAATCTCAGACAGATTGAAGCTGATACCAAAGTACATGGTGTTATTGGGAATCCTATTGGTCATAGCAAAAGTCCTCACCTCTATAATGCAGCATTTAAGTCAGTTGGCTTTAATGGAATCTATCTGCCTCTGTTGGTTGATAGTGTTGCAAATTATATATCCACGTATTCATCTCCAGACTTTGCTGGATACAGGTAAAACTTTTCTCTGAAATATTTACGCATGTAACACAAATCATGCGTTGTATTTTATTTCCATATCCTCTTGTTCGGCTAAAATGGCTAAAATAAGTTTTACATCGTGTCCGTTTTCCTCTTACGGTGCTAGACTTCCATATGAAGTTTTGGGGCTATATACTGCCTCGTATTGACGAGAAGATTACACTTGCTTTTTTGAAATTCGAAAGCTTTGGATATGAATTCTAAGTTTAGAGCTTTTAGAAGTTAAAGAAGGAATCTTAACAAGTGATCTTCAAATTGAAGTTTTAGACATTTTCTTTAATTACGAGCTTCAGAAGAATGAATTGTGCGCAAAGTAAATTCCTGGGAGTTTGTCAAATAATACAAGTGTCTGTTATGCTTGATATAGACGGTATCGTATATTATTCAAATCCTTGGATGGTTCCTGCACATTTATTCCTTGTAAAATACAGTTATACAATTCCTCACAAAGAAGATGGACTCAAGTGCTGCGATGAGGTCGATCCAATAGCGAAGGTATCTTGTCACTGTGAGGCATTCATAATTCAAAACTTGTTCACACCATCACCTTGAAGAACTTCAATTTCAGAAAAAGATGCTTGTTCCATCTCTGCATCATAGTGCATGTTTTATTATAATTTTTATTTTTTGGCAGGAAATTGGAGCTATTAGTTGCATGATTAGGAGACCGGATGACGGGAAACTAAAGGGCTACAATGTTGACTATCTTGGAGCCATAGCAGCAATTGAGGAGGCATTAGGAGGTTTGTATTTATGTTACAAAGTGTGTTCTGTTTACACTTTCTTGGTCGATGTATTTTCCTTTAACCCTGAATTCTCCTTGCAGCATCCAATGGTGCCCCTGCATCTGTTTCACCGTTGGCAGGTAAACTCTTTGTTGTCATGGGAGCTGGTGGAACTGGAAAGGCCCTTGCTTATGGTGCATATGAGAAAGGAGCAAGAGTTGTTGTTGCCAACCGCACATATGGTGAGAAGCTATATCTCTTGTATCATCTTCTTTGTTCTTGATCAGTATGTATTTTGTGATTTTACATGTAGAAAATACTGATCGAGATGATTGATAGTATCTATCTTGCAATATTAAAGAGAAACTCTTTTATCATACTTGGATGCGCACTTGAATCTGCAAGCAACGTTTTGCAGCATCTGTTTGTCTGTTTGTTTATCTGGGTGGCTAATCTTCTGTTATTAAAGCATGCGCTATAATTTTGAAAAGCCAATAGAAATCACCTGTTGTTTTAAGAGTTAGATCTGCTCTGAGATAGGGAGGATTCAGATTTAAGATTTAAAAGAACAAAACATTATAGAGTTGGTTATTAATGGAAAGGTTTAAGATTTTTACGCATGGTTATGAAAGCGAACAAGATCGTCCATGGAAACCAGCTAAGGGAAACCCTGGACCTTGAGGATTTTGTTCTTATGAAATTGTTACTTAAGAATACTTGAAGGCAGAGCTAACAGCAAAAAAAGTGATCTTCCATATGGAATATGAGTTGCTTATGCCTTAAATTTACACATTGCTGGAGCCAGTGTATGAATCATTTCTACTGTTGATGGCGTGATTTTCTCTCTCTTTAATCCATTTTTGGGAATCATTGTTCAGAAGAACATTGAATTGCCTATTTGCTAATTCAAATATCACTTTTGTTTCTTGATTTCTTTGCCAGGCAAGGCCGAGGAGCTTGCCAGTAAAGTAGGAGGACAAGCGATTGCTCTAGCCGAACTAAAAGATTTTCATCCAGAAGAAGGAATGATCCTTGCAAATACCACATCTGTTGGAATGAAACCAAAAATAGAAGATACACCACTTGCTAAGGTTTACACCTAAGTTATCATATTCTATTGTTATGCTTAAGAGTAGATTAGTGAGCACACCTGAACCTGGATTATCCTATTTGACTCTGTCGTTGCAGGAAGCTTTAAAACACTTTGCACTGGTCTTCGACGCAATTTACACACCGAAACTGACCACTCTCTTAAGAGAAGCACAGGAGGCTGGAAGCACCATTGTTTATGGGACAGAGATGTTCATCAACCAAGCATTTGTACAGTTTGAAAGGTTCACTGGTTTGCCTGGTAAGATCAAGCTGGCAAATAACTCAAATCCCATCCATTCTGTAGTGCTTCTCTTCTTCGAATTGTGTTTTTCTTATGCTTCGTTTTTCCTATTGCAGCACCAAAGCAACTCATTAGAGATGTGTTAGCAAGGAATACATGAGAGGAAGTTTTTTTTTTTTGTTGATTTACGTCCAAGTTTTAACGGCTGCTGAATCCATGTTTTGCAGCCAAGTCATTTTCAAATGTAGTGAAAGATTAAACAAATGTCTTGATATGATATTATTCTGTTGTTCCAATAAATTTCATTTTCGAACTTCCTTTTTAATTCCTAGCACATGAAATCTTTTTGTGGCTCAATACTTCAACAAGAAGAAGATTAAACAAATGTCATGATATGATATGATATTGCTGCTTTTTCTTAGAAAACCTGAAACAATCCATGCCTAATAGGTTTAAGATACCATGCATTACCAGAAAAATATAATAGGTTGAATAATGATGATCATGGTGAAATATAATTATAGTCCTGGGAATCTCTACGATGATATATATAGCGTATTTGGAAGTATGGTTACGTTTGTTTTTTAAAATGCTTTTTACTTGAAACTATATTAATATAATATTTTTTTTATTTTAAAAAATTATTTTTGGCATTCACGTATCAAAATAATATAAAAACATTTAAAAATATTAATTTGAAGTAAAGAAAAAAAATTAAAAAAATTAATTTTTTTAAAAAATTTTTTAAAAACAAAAACAAAAAAACCCAAGCAGTGATTTTGTGATGGCATAAAATAGGATATTATTATTAATTGATTATCTTCTAAATAAAATATTTTACAAAATTTGATCAACTACTTTCTAATAAATTATTAAATATTTTAGGTTTACTAGTTTTTTTTTGTAAAATATATTATACGAAACAAATTTTAAAAATTAATAAAAAAATATTTTATACAATACAAAAACATGGTTTGAATGGTCGCAGAAAGCGTCGCAAACTTATCCCAGTGCCCTTTTAGGCATGATAATTCAACTAATTAAAAATTGCCCTTCCCATGACCGGAGTTGATGTTTCAAACCAAACCTCAATAAATAAATATTAACTGAATAGCACTTGCGTGGTGGTGTAGACTGTAGAGTATTATTTTTATAGTATTTTTTAATTAAAAATATATAAAATCAATTTTTAAAAAAAATATATTTTTGATATAATATATTAATTATATAATATATATATATATATATTAATTTAATATTTTTCACTAAAAATAATTTAAAAGGCATTTTAAAAATAAAAATTATTATAAATCAAACAGTGTTTTTCTACTAACATTAGACATTTTGCATATTTAATTATTTCAACCATTGCCACTATACCTGACCATCCTTTAATTTATTCTGTTTTACACTTTATTTATACTTATGTGGAGTGTAATTTTAGTTATTTTTTAAAATATTTTAAATTTAAAATATATTAAAATAATATTTTTTTATATTTTAAAAATATTACTGAAAACATCATGAATTTTAGAATTTTCTCATGACCACAATACTTTAAATGGCGAAAAAAAAACCAAAAAAGTTTTAATTATTTATAAATTTGCTATTATTTTTATTTGATGACTAAATAACCTCTATGCGTATAAATGATGAAAATTCCATTGAATGTTATTGTCATAAATTCTTCAAAAATTCTTCACCAATCCTACTACCAAAAATTCTCGAACTCAACTGCAAAAAACACATCAATCAATGCTTTTCATTCTAGAGAGAGAAAATTGATTCTGGACAGTCTATCAAACCACAACAAACAGATCTGAGATTTGAAATTTATAATATAAAAAAAATTCTGATCTCAATCTATATTTAAAATTACTGGGTTGTTAACCAAACCCTACTATTTCTTGCCTTTCCCTTTCCCTTTCCCTTTCCCGTGAAAACACCCGTTTTTTACGAATATACACACCAATTTCATCAAGCAAAAGGCATTAAATGAAATGAACTAACCAGAAGGGATGATCTCATATGAAAATCCAAGGCATGTCCCATTGAAATCCCATGCTATCTTCTATCACCAATGTCCAATTTTTTTTTTCCATTTTTAGCAGCAGCTGAGGTGCCGACGAAATTAGGGATTCGATGGAGAACAAGTCTGAGGTTCCAAGTAATGTTTTGGGCCTTCATCAAATCCCAAATTCTCTTTCGGATGACCCATTTACAAGCTTTTGGGTCATCCTCTGGACTCGTATCCATCTCTCTTATGTTTATTGGATGTCGGGAGTGGACAAAGAGCAAAAGGAGACAGAAAAATTTTGATCGGTTTAAATTTTGACTACGAAGAGAGTTTGTTTGTTGGGTAGCAAAATTTTGACTGGTTTAAGTTTTGATCATGGAGAAAGAATTTTGATTATGAAAAGATAGAAGTTGTAAATTGAAGACAGAGAAGGCTCGGGGTGTTGTTTTGTTGTTTTTCTTATATAATATATGGGATTATTTTGTTCATTTCAGTCGATATAAAATATTTCATCTACCAGGATGTTTTATGTAGAATTTGAATTTTGAAACAATGGAGACGAGGTGTATAATTGAGTAAACTACAAGATGGTCTGGGTGATTTTCTATTTTTTTTAATTTGATCCGTTTGCATTGATTTTATTCATGATTTGAGTTGATAGTTTGTTTTAGATACCTTGCTATTGGGATTTTGTAATATTAAGAGAGATTTAAGGAGTTAATACTTGATTTTAAAAAATAAAATAAAATTTAACTAATATAAAACAACTAAAACTAAAAACAAATATGAAAACTGGGATAAACAAGTGGGGTAAATAGGCTAATACATGTGGGAGATGATTGTCATGTTTGGGTGGCATATGTGGTGTCTTATAGAGATCAAACGCCTTCTTTTGTTGTGTTGTTAGAAGCAATGCAACGCGGCCTTCTTATTGGGTTAACATGTGATGGCGACAAAATGATGGTTTGGCATAGACGATTTTTTTTTTTCTCCTACCTTTTTTTCTCTCATTTCCTCAAAATTCAAGCCAATTCTGTCAAAATAAAAGGTATTTTGTCATTTTGTTTTATATCAAATTTAATCTTTGGCCTTTTGATTACTATTTATTTTGCTTTGAGTCCTTTTTTATTTGATTTTTTCCTTCAATTTCTTCCTATAGTGTTTGGTTTTTTTTTTATATGAAATTTTGATTTTATTCTTTTGAATGTTATTTGTTGTGTTTGAATGATCTTTTACTTTCATCCCTCAACATTTTATTTTATTTATTTTCATGTCAAATTTGATTATCATTTTTTTAATTGATATTTATTTTATTTTGAATCATTTTTATTGATTTGTTTTCTCAATTTCATCTCTCAGCACTTTGTTTGTCATGAATTGTACTTTGTGAGTTTTCAAGTTTACCTTTTATGTTATAATCCCAACCTTATGACATGGGGTCATGGGTTTGGAATATTAGGCCCGGGCTGACTTTTGTTTTTTTAGATCCTTTATTACAACTGATGTTTTTAAATTTCATCATTCAGTATTATGTTAGTTATAAGTTAAGTTTCATGATTTTTTTTTCACTTTCTTTTCTAAGGGGTTATCTCAATCTCATGTCCTGGATTGCGAGCTTGACGGGTTAACTCGGATCAACCCACGTCTTTTTTCATGGCTTTTTAAAAGTTTTACTCTTCAACATTATATTGGTTTAAGAATTGAAGTTTGTAGCTTTGTTCATTTTTCTATCTACAAGGTTATCTCACGATTAGGTTGCAAATTTTGCTAACTAACTTAGGTAGACTTGAGTTGTTTTTTTTTAAAAAAATATTTTCAATTTCATTATTCAACATTTTATTTGATGACAATTAAAATTTAATTTTTTTTCTATGAGGTTATCTCATTCTCATTATTTTTTGGTTTGTTATAAAATAAAATCATTAAATTTTTTTAAGAATATTAGATGGATATATTTCCATGTTACTATTAAGTGTTCATTTATTTCAATCATTCATAGTCATTTTTAGCTTGTTAATTTATAATTGTTCCCTTTTTAAGTTATATTATTAAATTAATTAAGCTTAGTAAACCCACTCAAGTCGATAACCTAAATTTTGATTTTTTTTACATTTTAAAGAATGCTAGCATCACTTGAGGCTTGAGCATTTTTTTTTATGTTAGGAATTTTTTTGTCCGGGCCATAGTATAACACAAGCTATCAATCTAATTATCTATTATATCAAAGGAATTGGGGTAAAATCCTAACTCTATCACTATTCATGTAAACAATGAAGGAGTTTTTTTTTTTAATTCCATATTTCAGATTTTTTCTTTTGATTGGATATATTTTTTTTTAATTTTATCATTCAATATTTATTGATTTTGAATTGGTCTTGGTAATTTATTTCAATTTATTTTTTATGAAGTTATCACAATTTCAAACAAATATCCTAATATTTGGTTGATTCTTAGTTTTACGGGCACCTATTTTTGTTATCATATCATTAAGTAAAAATAGTATAAATTTTTTTTTTGCTAAACTCAGTGTAGTCCATGATCCGAATCACAGGTTTGGGTTAAGTTGCAAAGCTTAGATCGCTCCAATATGTTATTATCTCAGTATTATAAAAAGAGAAAATGTCATCCCGATTGGGTCATATTGGGCCAACTTTTATATAGGTTAATCTTAAACCCATGCTAGGTAAGGAGTTGAGTCGAGATGTTCAAGGTTGACCTGTTTGGCTAGCTTTCTTTTAAAAATTCCACCTTCCAATTTTTTTTCCTCTTTTGATTAAATCCTTTTTGTTTGTTTTTTTTATCTTCAATTTTATCCTTCAACATTTAATTATTTTGAATTGGTTTTTATAATTTATTTTAGTTTGCTTTTTATAAGGGTATTGTAGTCTCAAACAAATATCATAGTATTTGATTAATGCTCATTTTTATTAGTGTCATTTTTTATTAACATATAATTAAGTACAAAATAGTTAAAAAAACAAAGTTGTTAAATCCAATGGAGTCTATGATCTGGGACACGGGTTTGAAACATAAAATCATGAAGCCTGGGTCGATGTAATACATCGTCGCCTTGGTATTAAAAAAAATACCATCTTGAATTTTTTTTTAAACAAAATCATATTTTTACTGATCATCCAAGTTTTTTTTGAATTCAGTAAGCCGACTAAGTCTTGTTAAGACAACTCTCAAATGATTAATTTTAAACTCAAGTTAAGTAAAAAGTCAAGTTGAAGATATCTATTAAATTGACTTATTAATAATTTCAAATATTTTCATGGAGCTTGAATATTTTTTTTAACATTTAAATTTTTTTTATCCTACCTTAGTGTAGTGCAGCCATTAAACAAGTCAATCATTTAAATCAAAATGATTTTTTTTTTTTTAAAAAAAAAAATCAAGATTAGATCTATTTACAAAATGGGCCTTAAATTTCTTTAAAATCTAGGCCAAACCCATTCAAAATTAGATGAAATCAAAACATAGACCCAACTCATGAATACCCTCCAACTAGGGTTTAGCCTCCTTGCCTTCCACAAATCTCCATGAAAACGCTTACTCCCCCCTGAAAATCTAGACACTTCCATACCCACCCAAAACACCCCTAATAAAAATGGTGCAAAAGTAATAAAAAAATTTGCTAAGACTGCGAAATACAAGAGATAATTGGGGGCAACCAAAAATTTCACAAAAGCAGAGGGGCCTCTACCTCTAACTTCTCTCTCCCTCTCTTTCCTTCCTCTCTCCCTTCCCTCCCCTTCTCCCCCCAAAAATTTCACCCTCTTCCCGCTGTCTTTTCCCTCTCTATTTCTCAAAAAATTCAAAATAGCCTCATGTATTAAGTGAGTTATTTTCTTCTATTTCTCCCCTGTATATTTTCCGCTTTCTTGCTCAACGTCTCTCTCCCTGTCCCTCCCCCTCCCCCCTTTCTCTTACTCTTCCAAGAATCTATTTTCTGTTACCTTGCTAGGGTTTTGGCTCGGTTTTGAAAGCTGGTTTTCGGTTTTCTGGGCCTTTTTGCATGCATGCTACTGGGCTTTGGTTTGTAAGGTATGTACCCCTTGGATCATCTGTGTTTACAAGCTAAAGTTTGTTGTTTTGGTGTGATTTTGATGGTTTTCAGTGCTAAATATTTGTGGGTTTTGTGTTAAGTCTGTTTATCTAATCGTGGTTGTTCATGAAATGAGCGTTTTTCAGGGTTTTGAATGTATATTTAGGGTTTTGTTTTGGTTCAATAAGCTTGTTGGGTGCTTTTGAATTTCTTTGGCTAACGTTTTAACACTTTATTCTATGTTTATTGGATTTTCATTTCTAGTTTGTGGGCAAGAGAGAGTTTTAAGATTTAGAAATCTAGCTTGAAGAGAGTTTATGTTTGGTGAATCTGAAATATGATTATGACATGTTATTTCTTTCTTTCTTTCTTTTTTCTGTGCGTTTTTAAGTTTTCTGTTTAGAAGGCCTTGAAATGGACTGTGCTGTATTTTTTTTTGGGAATGGGCGAATGCTTTTGATTAATTTTGTCTTGATGTGGGTTTCAGGTTTTGAATTCTATTGTTTAATCTCCCGGGGTCAGTTAGATTGCTGTTTTTATTTGTGGAGGGATTCTGGTGCTTTCTGTTTAAGTTTGATTGCTATTTTGAAGAGCATTTTGATGGTTATTCAAATGTTAAGTGATTATTCTTTGTTGTCAGATTACATGTAATTTGTTGTTACTGGACGTGGATCTGGTGGGAAATTTGGACTAAATATGTCTGGTCTGTATTAATGCAGCTCGAAGATTTTGGATGATGGCTGGAGGTTGGAAAGACAGGGCAAAAACTGTTGCCTAGTTTTTCTGCGTGTGACATTAGCAAGCGCGTCTGAGTTACTGGTCTTGGATTCCAACCAACCATGGAATGCAACAAAGATGAGGCCATCAGAGCAAAGGATATTGCAGATAGGAAAATGCAAAATGGTGATTTTGAAGGGGCAAGGAAGATTGCATTGAAGGCACGGCAACTCTACCCCGAACTAGATAATATTTCCCAAATGTTGGCAGTCTGTGAGGTTCATTGCTCTGCACAAAACAAATTAAATGGGTCAGATATGGATTGGTATGGAATTCTCCAGATCGAGCGCTTTTGATGAGGCAGTCATCAAGAAGCAATACAGAAAGTTTGCGCTTACGCTTCATCCTGACAAGAACAAGTTTGCTGGTGCAGAGGCAGCTTTCAAGCTGATTGGTGAAGCTAATAGGGTGCTTACAGATCCAACCAAGCGTTCTTTGTATGATATGAAGTGTAGAGGTTCATTGAGACCTGCTGCACCAAAGCCAACATCCCATAAGACAAATTGGAATTCCATTAGCAAGAAGCAGCACGAGGCTAACAAGTTTTCTAGTGCTCCACAGCGGCCAACATTCTGGACGTGCTGTTCCTCTTGTAATATGAGGTACCAGTACTTCAAAGAGCTTCAGAATAAAACATTGCGCTGTCAAAATTGCCAGAACTCTTTCATTGCTGTCAATTTGTATATCCATGGTGTGCCATGTGGATCACCCTGGAGTCAGTTCCCCAATCAGAATGGAGTTCCAAATCAAGGGCCTTCTAAAGTTGCTCCACAAAGTAACAGTGGAAACCCTTCTGATGCTAGTTTTCCAGACAGGTTTAGACCAGTTGACATTGGTGGGAGTTCTAAACTGAATGAGGTGAAAGCAGGAAATAACATGAAAAATTGTGGTGGTTCTAACCATCACAGAAAGCCAACGGGTATGTGAATGTGGGAGTACAAGCAGGGAAAGGTGTTCCTACCAAACCCAAATTTGGGAAGCTCAAAAGTTGCAAGCAGGAAGAGAGGAAAACAGTCTCAAGTAGAATCTAGTGAGAGTTTTGAAACAGCAAGCAGTGATGAAGATGTGGTTGTTCAAGAAAATTACAGTACTATTTCTGGACAGAATTCAGGATCCTGTAGAGGTAATCAACCTAGGAGATCTTCAAGGCAAAAGCAGAATGTTTCTTACAAGGAAAAAATAATTATGATGATGATTTTGTTGTCTCCTCACCAAAACGACCAAGGGTGAGTAGATCCTCTAGTGCCACTAAAGAGGAGATGATGCACAATAAAGAGCATCTTTCAGCTGCTGCTGCTGCTGCAGTGGATAGAAATAAGAAAGAGGCCAAGCAAAAGGCAAGTTCAACTCTGGAAGAAAGCTTGTCAAATAAGGAAAGGAGAACTGAAGTTTATGAGATGAAGGGGGAGGAACCATCCATGGTGGAGAAAGCAGACGCACAATCAGATAATAAAGATGGAATGCCCAAAGTTGATGACAACTCTAACGTGTTTTCTAATGAACCACTATTATCAGAGACCCTAGAGATCCCCGATCCAGATTTCAGTAATTTTGAGAATGACAAGGAAGAAAGCTGTTTTGCTGTTAATCAAGTGTGGGCTATTTATGATACAACAGATGGCATGCCAAGATTTTATGCTCGGGTCAAGAAAGTTCTCTCACCTGGTTTCAAGCTGCAGATAACTTGGCTGGAAGCTAGCTCAGATGTTGCGCATGAGAAAGACTGGTCTGACAAGGATTTGCCTGTTGCATGTGGTAAGTTTGAAAGTGGGGGCTCTCAAAGAACTGCAGATCGTGCTATGTTCTCTCATCAGGTGTGCTGTATAAATGGCAGTAGCAGAGGCAGTTATTTGATATATCCTAAAAAGGGGGAAATCTGGGCGCTCTTCAAGGGTTGGGAAATGAAATGGAGTTCCGAACCAGAAAAACATAGACCACCTTACATGTTTGAATTTGTGGAGGTCCTATCAGATTTTGATGAAAACTTTGGCATTGGGGTTGCTTACTTGCATAAAGTGAAAGGATTTGTCAGCATTTTTCAGCGAGCTGCTCATGATGGGGTTATCCAATTTTGCATTCCACCAACTGAGCTGTACAAGTTTTCACACCGAATCCCTTCATTTAGAATGTCTGGCAAGGAAGGAGAGGGTGTCCCTGCTGGGTCTTTTGAACTTGATCCTGCTTCTCTGCCTAGCAATCTTGATGACCTTGGTGATCCCATTGATACTAAGATGGAAAAGGAAAATGTGGATAGTCAATCAACTAATTCTTGGTCTCAATCTCCCAAAGGTGAACTGAAATCCACAAACAAGAAGATTTGCACGCCTAAGAAAAATGAGACAGGGCCAGAAAGAGGGAGCTCAATCTTTGGAAAATCTTCTATAGACGGAAATGTAGCTGTTGCAGGTCTATTTGCAAACAAGGACAGCAGGAAAGTCATAAACCCTGGCAACCTTGCCCAGTCCGGAAGAATTGATATTTCATCTCCAGCTAAAGAGAGGATTGAAACCCCTAGGAAACAGGATAAGAGTGAACTTGCAGCTGATGCCTTGACACCTAGAAGATCTCCCAGGGATTTAAGCAAGAGAAATAGTCAAGTTAGTGCTAGTCAGGATACTGAAGAGAATACTGCAGCTAACAATGATATAAGCAATGGGAAACCAAGTTTGTTGAGTAAACCTGATGATAAGATGTTTGTGAAGGATGGTGGTTCAATTGGTCTCATATTAAGCCCTATATCTCCAGGTCGTAAAGTTGTAGAACTAGAAGTACAGTGCTATAATTTTGAGAGGGAAAAGTCAGAGGATAAATTTCAGCTTGATCAAATATGGGCACTTTACAGCAATGAGGATGGGCTGCCCAGGAATTATGGTCAAATCAAGGTGATTGATTCTACCCCTAATTTCAGATTGCACGTGGCAATGCTTGAAGTGTGCTGGCCTCCAAAAGATGCAACGAGGCCTGTTTGTTGTGGGACATTTAAAGTTAAAAATGGTAAAAACAAGGTGCTCTCTGCTTCCAAATTTTCTCATATGTTGAAAGCTCAATCCATTGGTAACAGCAGGTATGAAATTCACCCCAGAAAAGGTGAGATATGGGCACTGTATAAGACCTGGAATAGCTCAGATGGAGAATCTGACATTGTTGAAGTGCTGGAAGATAATGAGTGCAGTGTGAAAGTTGTAGTTTTGATTCGTGCTAAACTACATGAATCTGCTAATAGAAATAAACATTTTTACTGGGCTCCTAGAATCCAAAGATCAATTACCAGGGTTCTGGATATACCACGTGGCGAGTTTAGTAGATTTTCACATCAGTGTTCTGCTTTCAAGCACACTGGAAAGAAAGATAGGTGCGAAAGAAGCTATTGGGAGATTGATCCTTCATCAATTATTACTAATCCTGTAGTTTTGGTAGATTGAATTGGCAAGTAGTGCATGTTAGAGCATCCTTTTTAATCCTTAGTGTATAGGATTGCTACCCAATTACTTCCTGTGAGAAACATTAGGAAGTTAGTTGGAACTTGATGAACGATGCTCTCTTCAGTTTTATGTCTGGAACCAATCATCGTAACTGTTGTTTTTTGTTGTTTCCAGATTTGTTGTAGGCTTGTAGCCTCTTTGATGAATGCTAATGAAATAGTGTTGCATATTAGGTTATATACGTTTGGTTTCCTTTAAATTCTTGTATTTTGAAGCTTTGAAGAATATGATTAGATATGCATGACAAGTGTTTATTCTGTATAATTGCAAATCGAACTTGTTTGATGTTATAATCCTGAAGTCTATTTTCTCTATTTGATTCTGTTGCTTCCAACTCCAAAATGTTCCTGACTTGTTTTTTCCTTTCCATGTGGGTTGTTGGCATCACACTGATTTGTCAGTGGAACTTTGATCTGGCTTTCCTTCAGATGAATTTATTATTTTGGTCCCTAGTTCTTCTGTGGCTCTATAGTTTAGGCACAAACTTCATCCACTGGAGCCTAATGAAGGCCTAACCGAGGAAAAAGGAAACAAAGGGAATCTTAAGAGATAATTTGTTAAGTCGGGTTAGTTCATTATGGTCCTGTCATGATCCTAACTACGCATTTAATGGGTTAGACTGGTTAGAGGGGGTCAATCCAATCTGATGTTGCCGAACTATGATCCTTTTGTTTGTTTTGTAATTTCTTCCATTGATATTTTGTTGTTTTGCCCTTAAGCTTAATTGAGTTAAGCACAAGTTTGAAATGAAAATGTCTTAAAATTTATTTTGTAACCAGATTACGGTTTGAACGAACTGATCGAGTCATAATTGAACTCCTTGGTTAAATGACACATACTAAACCAACTCCAACATGGTCAGATTTAAAACCCAAGTCATCCAATTCCCTACAACATGGGGGTAACATTGAACAAATAAAAAGCAAAGGAACCATGTTTTATTTTGTTTTCGATTCAAATTTTAATTTTTGTTTGCAAAATAAGCTAACAAATAATTAAATAAATATTATGAATAGCATACCATATTATGATATTATATTTCTTTATCATTGACATATCGATATAGTTTTTATTTATCATTGACAACATTTTTTTAGCATTTTTTATATATATAATCTTTCATTAGCTTTATACAACCCATTGATCAAGTGTTCAATGTGTATGTTAGATTTTTAATTACCAATTAAAAATCTAATATCATCTACATATTTTTTTTTTTTTATCATTAAATAAACTTTTAATTCGGTCTAAGTGTAATGTTGGCATCCAAGCTAGTCTTATCTAAACAAATTATGACTATTGACATGTGTGAGAGTTGGAATAATACAATGTTTGAGTTACAAAACATAACGAAAATTTAAAATATATATAACAAAAATGAATAACATGGATAAAAGCAAAGGAAAGCTGATTTTGTATAAAAGAATTTTATTTTTATAAAAAGCATGAGAGAGAGAAAAGAATAGTAATATAAATTATTATTACATAACTTGATCTAATTTAATAATTTATCTATTCAAACTATGGCATGGATTAAATTTTATTTCAAATCAATTTAGAGGTAGTTTTGATTAAATCTAGATTGACTCGATCAGATTAACTATTTTATTTTTTAAAAAAAATTTGTTCAAAAAACATTGGTTTAATTAAAAAAACTAAAATAATATCATAACATCAAATCTTAAACCTAGTCAAATCCGCAATTTGAGCTGAAATAACCTAATGTGATTAAGTTTGCATCAACAAGATGATATCACTAATATTATCCCAAAAATTTGACCTAGGAACCTTATGGCTAAACACAAAACAAAAAGAAGGGGGCATTCCGAGAATTGAACTCGGGACCTCTCGCACCCTAAGCGAGAATCATACCACTAGACCAAATGCCCATTCCTGTCAGCTTTTACAAATAGTAATATACATAATAAAACACTTGATATTTAATGGACCGTCCATTCTCCTACTTAACCACTCGATACCCAGTGATGTAAGTTTTCTCTCGCTCTCTTTGTGGAGGAATTTTCTGGCCTTCCTGACTATCAAGGTTTCTCTCTCTCATTTTTCTTGATGGTTCATACACGTTTATATTCAACATTTGCTTTCTATGATGCTCCTTTCTCCCTGAAACAACCCCTTTCTTTTGCTCTTGCTTTTGCTCATTGTCTCCTTTGCACTCCAACTGTTAGATAAAATGCCTACTAAATAAGAAAATCTACAGTTCCCTTTTATCTCTCTCTCTCATTTCATTTCCTAACACCCCTTTGATATATAAACATGTTCAACTAGTTGTTTCGTTGCTTATGTGCTTGATTCATGCTTTTCCGTTTAGTGTTGTTTTAGTTAATCAATGGTTCATTTTGTTTTGGTTAACAGGTGAATATAGAGCTAGTGAATAGTTGAGTAAGTTTTGTTGGGTGTGAGTGGAACATGTTGAAGCAAGTTTTTGGAAAGGTTTTGAACAAGGGGTTTTTTGCAAATGGAGGAGATAAGTTAAGGCCTGGGTTGTATGTGCCTAATACTGGATTCCACAATGGACAGGTATGTTATTTGTTGTAAATCTTGTGTTTTTATAGATACCCATTCGGTTAATCTGATGGATTTGTGTAAATATTTGGTTATTTATCAATCACTATGGATTAATGTAATGATGAACTATCTGCATTTGAAGGGACTAGAAAAAGAAACACTACTCTTTCAATTTGTTTTATTTGTATTGCCTATTGTTCCTTCTGTAATTTTCAAAATCAGAAGTTATAGTAGTGATCATCTTGGTGGTGGTGGAGTGAGTGGATAACAGACTAAGGTTCTTAGCCAGTTGAAGGGTTGAATTTAAGTTTAAAACCTAATTCCAATCCCCTTCATGGCCATCCATTTGATTTATCATGGTAATTGCGGTGCTTTTGGAGTGAGGAATTGCACAGTTCGATATTCTATCAAGTGACCGACAAGGAATATGCGATGAGTTTATGTAAAGGATAAAGGTTTTTGTGAGAACTGTAATCATTGGAGAAACCAAGGGTGTTGGGTTTTAATTGCATCATTCTCATTCGCTTTGTTGTCACTGCTTATTGCATGTTAGGATTGGAAAATGATGCAGCAGAGATGCCAAAGGTGTTATTCACTGAGTTCTGGTTTTCTCGTGGGAGAGTAGAGACAGATGATTTGGTTCTTGAGTATAATTAGTAATACTCATAATATATTTCTACTACTGGTGGTGTGACCACAGGGCATGATCCAGAATAAGAAGTTTTTGGGACAAGTACTGTATTTGTATGTTCATATATCATTTAATTAAATTTGTGGATGAAAAGAAGTCAAAAGCTTTACACTACGAATCATCTATTGCCAAGGATGAATAGATCAGTTTTCACATGGCGATTGAATAGGGGTAAGGTTTCATATGAATCTATTTCTTTTTCTCTCCCCCTTTCTATGTGCTAAAATTTTCAAGCAATATGTGTTTGGAAGTTCTTTGCGACTTGAAGAACAATAATACTTGCTTCCCACATTGGTAGACCGGAAGGGGACAATTGTTTAGATGTCTCGTGTAGGAAACAATTCACGATATTTGTACATTGTGTTCTTTCAGTTAGGAAAATTCCTTCCTAATATTGCTTCCTTGCAGGCTCATTGTGCACCCAGAAGCTTTTTTGGGGTGGAAGATTTCCTTGATGATGATAACAGCAGGCCATACACGTACCAGAAAGGGAAAAAGTCAAAGAACCCAAACAAGCATTTGTCATTTAAACAGCGGACTGTAGCATACATGGAGCCATTTACACTTGATGTTTTTATTTCAAAGCGTTTCGTTTCAGCATCGCTCACTCATAGAGTGACCAGTAAGCAGGTAGCAGTTGCTGGTACCAACTCTAAAGACATTAAAGCTGTGCTCAAGTCCCGCTCAGACATTCCTGCATGTTTAGCCGTTGGGCAAATCTTAGCTGATAGAGCAAGAGAAGCTGATGTGTATACTGCCTCTTATACTCCGAGGGAAAGGGACAAGTTTGAAGGAAAGATCAGAGCAGTGGTTCAGTCTCTCATTGATAATGGGATTGATGTTAAAATTTATCTTGACTGAACAAGTCACATCTGTTTTTGATATTTCTCGTATTGAATTGTTGGAAAATGGTGTTTGTAACTTTGTGAATATAAAGGATATGATCACCTTAAGTTTTGGCACTGAGAATTGAAAGAAGTGAATGTGCTGCTCTTGACAAAGTGCTTATCTATGAAACTTAGAAGCAGGCAGTTGATCATACAACAAAAATGGCAATGATCCGCATCCAGCTTATCTGTGTAATTTTGTGATATGCTGGTCTTATTTTTCTTCATTTTTTTTTTCTTTTTTTGGCTTAGAGCTTCTTACCATCCGATGATTTAACTCTTTTATGTTCTTATTCATGCTTCTACGTCATACCAAAACAAAAATTTGTACTCGTGACCATATTATAAAATCTGTCCATGGCAGGTCGATCCGGAAACCAGTATGTAAGGTGTTAATGTTGTTTTTAGTCTTTTATTTTTTTAAAAAAAATACATTGAAACGTGGTTTTAGAATGTTTTTTAAAGAAATTATAGTTTGGATTGATGCATTGACTATGGTTCGTGGAATCGATTCTTGGATTGGATCTTACTATGAGATTGCATTGCTAAGTTTAAAGCTGTTGCTCCTAATTTTTTTTTAAAATAATAATAATAATTATAAATTATCAAATTATTGAGTAATATATTCATAATGCTAAATAGTCTACCTTGACTTGTTTGTACTCCCAAATTAAATTAGTAAACGAAAAAAATTACTTGAATAGTTGAACAACACTCTATCCAAAACGGTGGAGTTTAAGCTTTGGACGCCAAATCTGTTGGCCAGGGAAGTGTTTGTAAGAAATTAAGTTTTTTTTAAAAAAAAATTAATTTTTTTATGTTTTTAAAATTTTTAATTTTTAATATTAAAAATTAAATTTAAAAAATAAAAAATATTATTTTAATATAATTTTAAGTAATGTTTTTTAAAATAATCATTACTATAAACCTTAAAAAAATAATTAAAAAATATTATTATTTTATTTTTAAAAATTTATTTTAATAAAAATAGAAAATACAAATAATCTATTTCACTCTCATCTGTCATTAATATTAATAGCAACAACTTATTTTATAATTGAAATAAAAAAAGAAAACCACCCTGCAATTCTCTCTTAAATTATGGAACTACATTGATTTTACACATACCCACTTTCTGCTTGTTGATAAAACGCAGAGAAATTGGAAGAAATTAAGGTAAAGTTTCGAACTTTTAGTTATTGAATTATGTTTTTCTTATGACTGAACTCGGTTATTACGTTTAAGAGAGAAAAAAATAATGGGTTTGTTGATTTTTGAGTTTTGTGTGTTTAATTCAGTTTTTTGTGCATATTTTTTTATTGGTTTCAATTGATCGTTCTGTGTTTGGTGCGATTTGAATTGGAAGATCAAGGAAGTTTGTGTTTTCATTGTGTGAATTGTTTGCTTGACTAGAATATGTTTTATCTGGATTAGGTTTTTTGCTGCTTGATTAGGAAAGTTAGGATTTTTTGTCTCTTTTTATCCGGGTTGATTTTTTTTATGGTAAGTGAGAATCCATGTGGTAGAAACTTGGCATTAGGTTTGTGAAGATGTATCGGGAATTAGTGGCTATCGGTTTTAGGATAGTTTAAATGCATTGCGGTTTTCATGTTTTCTCTGGAAAAGAAAGGGTTGTGAATATCTATAGTTAAGAATCAGTGGTTTGGAGTGTTTTGTTTGGTGTCAAATTGTTACTTTGATTTGAGAATTAACGTAGTTTAATGGTAGTATTGTTGAATTTACAGTTTTGTTGCAAGCGCAAAATATTTAGTCTTTGAGCGTTTGAAGGTATAGCTAAGCATGCAAGAGGAGGATGGTATATGGCTGAAGAACCTAGGACTTGATGCATTGCCTGGTTACATTCATCAATCGTTTATGAAGGTTTTTAAAACAGTTAATGAACTAAATCATGCGTATCATAATGGGTTCTCCTTAATTGGAAATAGTTAAATCATATACAGGGGTTGCTCTCCTTTTTTCTTTAGAAGGCTTGAATGGTGTGTCCTATATGATCACTGCAACCTGTATGCATATGCATGGTAAAGAACTGAAGGAGTATAATGGACAGGGAGGATGAGAAACAAACTCATATGATTGTTTAGCTAGGTTTCCGTGGGTTTCTAAGTTACATGGGGCATGGCGCTTTACAGTACACAGAATGAGAATGTGATGCAGCATTTACTATTAAACAACTTATGTAGATTCGTTTCGTTATACATGATCCTTCAACAGTTTAGATATGACATCGACAACTAATTGTTTGTTGTGCTTGATGCACTGTACAGATCTGAAATAACCTATGTAGGAATTGGATCACTAGTTATATTGTATGTGCACATTATACTCAACCATCTTGAATTTGATCTTTGATAAAATAGGGTCTTAATTGGGTATTCCTGGTTTAGGAAAACTGGAACCCTTGACCTCCTTATAACTATCTGGAATCTGCGACCCACTTGTGGATAACTCGTGTTAGAAGCCCAAAATTGCAGATCCTTGACTTCTTTTGTGATTTTTTTTTTTAAATTTCAGCTAATTGTATAGAAGTTTATGTTAAGAAAACACTTAAGAAAGTAAACTATGTTCTAGCTTTGAAAATTTCTTTTAATTCCTTTAATTTATGATACATTTTGATCTGAACTTGCTTCTGTCAAAGAACTACTGATTTAATTTTAAGCTGTTATAAAGCATCTTTTCCTCTAATTCCCCAGTTCTACACTGACATTCTCTTCTTTCAGTGATTTCTCTCTATTTCTATTATATTGTTAGGGAGGGGATTTTTACAATTGGACAGAGTTTGAATGTATTATGCAAATATAACGTGTTCTATCCTCTAATATGCATAATTCCATCCTCATATGATGTATTCCTACATATGATGTATTCCTAAATAGCATCATGCTTCTTATTAATATTCTAGTTCCAAAAATAAACTATTACTCCTTATTAGTATTAAGACAATACGTGACATATTCCTAAAAAGCCTAGATTCACAATATAAAGAATTGAAAATTTAATTGAATTAATTTACTGATCTCGTTCTTCTTGGCTGCCTTACTTTGTCTGCAGGGTCGATATTGGGATTGGCAGGCGAGATTGCTTGGCAGGTGATGGAACAAGAGATTAACAATACAAAAGCTGAGAATCTGGCTGAAGTCTCCATGAAATCGCAGTCAATGGATAATAACAATCTGGAAACTGAGAATCCTACAGAAGCATTGTCTAAGTCACTGTCTGAAACGAACAACAATGAAGATGGAAATCATGCTGAAGCGTCAGTTAAAGATCAATCATCCAGAAAAAGAACCCCCAAACCATTGAGGGCTAATTCTATAGCTATAAAAAAATCTTCAACTAGCAATTCTTTGAAGTCCAAGAAAGCTAAAAGCAGTCCAAAAATTCAAGGAAAAAACAGAAAGAAGAATCTCTTACAAAGCAACGAAGAAAGTAGAAAAAATGAGCATGGTGATGCTAAAAACCTAAATTCAAGTGAAAAGAACGTTTCTGACAAAGAGCGCATTGAGAAGGGCCAAGAGAATCAAAAGAACCAAGAAAGGTTAGTTGGGTCAAATAAGGGTCAAAAGAACCAAAAGAGGGACGAAAGGCTTGGTGGCTCAGATAAAAGCTCAAGGAGTGAAAAAAACAAAGGGAAACTTGATGGGAAAGAAAAGAATGAACAGGATGAGAAGAAGAAAGAAAAGCTTGGTGGTATGATCTTCATGTGCAGTGCAAAGACAAAGCCAGATTGCTTCCGCTATCGTGTCATGGGTGTCACAATGAATAAAAAGGAACTCATATTGGGTGTGAAACCTGGACTTAAGCTTTTCCTGTATGATTTTGATCTGAAACTTATGTATGGTATCTATGAAGCATCCTCTTCTGGTGGAGTAAAATTGGAGCCCAGGCATTTGGTGGTTCCTTTCCAGTTCAGGTTTTGTTTTAATTATAAGGCCAACTTCTCTTTAGTCACATTTTTGTTTCTTGTCAACTTTGCAAGATCTGCTTGCTGATGTTTTATAATTCTAGGTGCGTTTTGATGTTCACAAGGACTGCTATCCAATCGATGAGAGTGTTTTCAAGAAGGCTATAAAGGACAACTATAATGAGAAGAACAAGTTTAAAACAGAACTTACTGTTCAGCAGGTAAAAATTGGTCGGTTAATCTGGTAGTTTGGTATGAATTATTTTTCTTCATGCATTGAAGTTGTTTATTATATCTACTTTTCTCTCAGGTTCGGAAGCTCAGTGCACTATTCCCACCGGTTAGAGCACCTGTCCACTCACCACTAACTGTAACTGTTCAGGATAGAGAACTTTATGCGGGAGCAAGAGAGTTGCGGATCCATTCAGATAGGGAAGCATTTGCTAGAGCCAATTATGATGCTAGAAGTTATCCTGTGCTCTCTGATGTAAGGGATCGACGTGTTGAGTACAGGGAGGTGGGCTCTACACATAGAGATGAGATTCCACGTGATTTATTTATGAGTGAAAAGGATTATCGAACTTATGGCCTTTCAGGAGAGAGAAGAACTTATGGCCTTTCAGGAGAGGGAATAAACTTGGCTCCCTCTCTTCATATGTCGTCTACTCTAGACCCATACTCGAGAGACCAGGAAAGAGAGCACCTTCTTAGACAGCCTTACCCTATATACAGAGACATGGTACCTTTGCAGAGAGAAGCTGTTGTGGCCGATCCTTTCTACTTGAATCAGGCATATAATCCTGGTGGTATACGTGAATTGCTGCCAGCTACTACTTCGATAACCGCAACTACATCTGGTTCTTCTCTCCCTGCTTTGGACCCATATACAAGGGATCCATATTATACTTACCATTATGGTGCTTCATCTGCAGATGCATATCTGCCACCTCCAAGGAGA
>VJNQ02000544.1:0-64743 GCA_007827005.2 Populus simonii
AAATTTTTGGACGAGTTTCCGTTGGATGTTTTCGTTGAAGTTACTATGGAATCGCAATTCGGTGACGAGGAGGTCTGGGCGGCCATAATTGAGTACAGCATCATAATCACCATAACTTATCATCCGATCGTTGAATCGCGCTCAAATTTTGGCACGAGTTCACGGAGGATGTTTTCCTTGGGGTTGCTATTGAATCGCTACTGGTGACGATGAGGTCTCGACGACCGGAATGGAGTAACGGGTCAAAATGGCTATAACTTTCTATCCGACCTTTGGACTATGCTCAAATTTTTTGCACGAGTTTTCGTTGAATGTTTTCCTTGAAGTTACTACGGAATCGCAATTTTATGACGAGGAGGTCTGGGCGGCCATAATTGATTACCGGGTCATAATGACCATAACTTATGATCCGACTGTTGAATCGCGCTCAAATTTTGGCACGAGTTCGCGAAGGATGTTTTCCTTGGGGTTGCTATTGAATCGCTACTGGTGACGATGAGGTCTGGACGACTAGAATGCAGTAACGGGTCAAAATGGCTATATCTTTCGATCCGACCTTTGGACTATGCTCAAATTTTTGCACGAGTTTTCGTTGGATGTTTTCCTTCAAGTTACTATGGAATCGCAATTCAGTGACGAGGAGGTCTGGGCGGCCATAATTGAGTACCGGGTCATAATGACCATAACTTATGATCCGACTGTTGAATCGCACTCAAATTTTGAGGCGAGTTCGAGGAGGATGTTTTCCTTGGGGTTGTTAATGAAACGCTACTGGTGACGAGCAGGTCTGGACGACCGGAATGGAATAACGGGTCAAAATGGCTATAACTTTCGATCCGACCTTTGGATTAGGCTCAAATTTTTGAACGAGTTTTCGTTGGATGTTTTCCTTGAAGTTACTATGAAATCGCAATTCGGTGACGAGCAGGTCTAGGCTGCCATAATTGAGTACTGGGTCATAACGACCATAACGTTAGATCTGACTGTTTGATCGCCCTTAATTTTTGGCACGAGTTCATGGAGGATGTTTTCCTTAGGGTTGCTATTGAATCGCTACTGATGACGAGGAGGTCTAGACGACCAGAATAGAGTAACGGGGAAAAATGGCTATAACATTCGATCGGACCTTTGGATTATGCTCCAATTTTTGGACGAGTTTTCGTTGGATGTTTTCCTTGAAGTTACTATGGAATCGCAATTTGGTGACCAGGAGGTCTGGGCGGCCATAATTGAGTACCGGGTCATAATGACCATAACTTATGATCCGACTGTTGCATCGCGCTCAAATTTTGGCACGAGTTCGTGGAGGATGTTTTCCTTGGGGTTGTTAATGAAACGTTACTGGTGACGAGGAGGTGTGGACGACCGGAATGGAGTAACAGGTCAAAATGGCTATAACTTATGATCCGACCGTTGAATCGCGCTCAAATTTTGGCACGAGTTCGCGGAGGATGTTTTCCTTAGGGTTGCTATTGAATCGCTACTGATGACGAGGAGGTCTGGACGACTAGAATAGAGTAACGGGTCAAAATGGCTATAACTTTCGATCCGACCTTTGGACTATGCTCAAATTTTTTGCACGAGTTTTCGTTGGATGTTTTCCTTGAAGTTACTATGGAATCGCAATTCAGTGACGAGGAGGTCTGGGCGGCCATAATTGATTACCGGGTCATAATGACCATAACTTATGATCCGACCGTTGAATCGCGCTCAAATTTTGGTATGAGTTCGCGGAGGATGTTTTCCTTGGGGTTGCTATTGAATCGCTACTGGTGACGATGAGGTCTGGACGACCAGAATGGAGTAACGGGTCAAGATGGCTAATAAATTTCTATCTGACCTTTGGATTATGCTCAAATTTTTGCACGAGTTTTCGTTGGATGTTTTCCTTGAAGTTACTATGGAATCGCAATTTGGTGACGAGGAGGTCTGGGCGGCCATAATTGATTACCGGGTCATAATGACCATAACTTATGATCCGACCGTTGAATCGCGCTCAAATTTTGGCACGAGTTCGCGGAGGATGTTTTCCTTGGGGTTGCTATTGAATCGCCACTGGTGACGATGAGGTCTGGACGACCAGAATGGAGTAACGGGTCAAGATGGCTATAAATTTCTATCTGACCTTTGGATTATGCTCAAATTTTTGCACGAGTTTTCGTTGGATGTTTTCCTTGAAGTTACTATGGAATCGCAATTTGGTGACGAGGAGGTCTGGGCGGCCATAATTGATTACCGGGTCATAATGACCATAACTTATGATCCGACCGTTGAATCGCGCTCAAATTTTGGCACGAGTTCGTGGAGGATGTTTTCCTTGGGGTTGCTATTGAATCGCCACTGGTGACGATGAGGTCTGGACGACCAGAATGGAGTAACTGGTCAAAATGGCGATAACTTTCGATCCGACCGTTGGATTATGCTCAAATTTTTGGATGAGTTTTCGTTGGATGTTTTGGTTGAAGTTACTATGGAAGTGCAATTCAATGACGAGGAGGTCTGGGCGGCCATAATTGATTGCCGGGTCATAATGACCATAACTTATGATCCGACCGTTGCATCGCGCTCAAATTTTGACACAAGTTCGCGGAGGATGTTTTCCTTGGGGTTGCTATTGAATCGCTACTAGTGACGATGAGGTCTGGACGACCAGAATGGAGTAACAAGTCAAAATGGCTATAACTTTCGATCCGACCTTTGGATTATGCTCAAATTTTTGGACGAGTTTTCGTTGGATGTTTTCCTTGAAGTTACTATGGAATCGCAATTCGGTGACGAGGAGGTGTGGGCAGCCATAATTGAGTACAGGGTCATAATGACCATAACTTATGATCCGACCGTTGGATCGCGCTCAAATTTTGGCACGAGTTCACGGAGGATGTTTTCCTTGGGATTGCTATTGAATCGCTACTAGTGACGATGAGGTCTGGACGACCAGAATTGAGCAACGGGTCAAAATGGCCATAACTTTCGATCCGACCATTGGATTACGCTTAAATTTTTGCACGAGTTTTTGTTGGATGTTTTCCTTGTAGTTGCTATGGAATCGTAATTCGGTGATGAGAAGGCATGGTCGGCCATAATTGAGTACCAGGTCATAACAACCATAACTTATGATCCCATCGTTTGGTCGCGCTCAAAGTTTTGCATGAGTTTTCGGGTGCCGTTTTCCTTGGGGTTGCTATGGAATCGCGACTCGGTGACGAGGAGGTGTTGCTAGCCATTGTTTACCAACGGGTAAAAATGGCCATAACTTTCGATCCAACATTTGGATCGCGCTCAAAATTTTTGCACGAGTTTTCGGAGGATGTCTTCCTTGGGGTTGCTATGGAATCACAATTCGGTGAAGAGGACGGTGAAGAGGAGGTCTGGGCGGTCATAATTGAGTACCGGGTCATAATGACCATAACTTATTATCCGACTGTTGGATCGCGCTCAAATTTTGGCTCGAGTTAGCGGAGGATGTTTTCCTTAGGGTTGCTTTTGAATCGCTACTGGTGACGAGGAGGTCTGGACTACCAGAATTAAGCAACGGGTCAAAATGGCCATAACTTTCGATCCGACCATTGGGTTACGCTCAAATTTTTGCACGAGCTTTCGTTGGATGTTTTCCTTGTAGTTGCTATGGAATCACAATTCGGTGACGAGAAGGCATGGGCAGCCATAATTGAGTATCGGGTCGTAACGACCATAACTTATGATCCGATCGTTTGGTCGTGCTCAAAGTTTTGCACGAGTTCCTGGATGCCATTTTCCTTGGGGTTGCTATGGAATCGCTACTCGGTGACGAGGAGGTGTTGCTAGCCATAGTTTAGTAACGGGTAAACATGGCCATAACTTTCGATCCGACCATTGGATTATTCTTAAATTTTTGCACGAGTTTTCGTTGGATGTTTTCCTTTCTTGCCATTTTCCTTGGTGTTGCTATGGAATCCCTACTTGTGGACGAGGAGTTTGGGCTGACCAACATTGACTAACGGGTCAAAAAGGCCATAACATTCAATCCAACCATTGATCGCTCTTAAATTTTGGCAATAATTTCCGGAGGTCATTTTCCTTGGGTTGCAATGGAATCGCAACTCGGTGACGAGGAGGATTGGGCGGCCACACTTGATTAATGGGTCAAAATCGCCATAACGTTCGATCCGAACATTAGATCGTGCTAAAATTTTGGCACGAGTTTGCGGAAGATGTTTTCCTTGGGGTTGATATTGAATCGCTAATGGTGGCGAGGAGGTCTGGATGACCAGACTTGAGTAACAGGTCAAAATGACCAAAACTTTCGATCCGACGGCTGGATCGCGCTCAAATGTTTGCACGAGTTTTCGTTGGATGTTTTCCTTGGAGTTGCTATGGAATCGCAATTCGGTGACGAGGAGGTCTGGGCGGCCATAATTGAGTACCGGTTCGTAATGACCATAACTTTCGATTCGACGGTTTGATCGCGCTCAAATTTTTGCACGAGTTACCTGATGCCGTTTTCCTTGGTGTTGCTATGGAATCCCTACTCGTGGACGAGGAGGTTGAGCTGGCCAGCATTAAGTAACGGGTCAAAATGGCTATAACATTCCATCCGACCATTGATCGCACTTAAATTTTGGCAATAATTTCAGGAGGCCGTTTTCCTTGGGTTGTTATGGAATCGCAACTCGGTGACGAGGAGGATTGGGCAGCCACATTTGATTAACGGGTCAAAATAGCCATAACATTCGATCCGACCGTTGGATCGAGCTCAAATTTTGGCATGAGTTCTCAGAGGATGTTTTCCTTAGGGTTGTTATTGAATCGCTATTGGTGACGAGGAGGTCTGGACAACCAGACTTGAGGAACGGGTTAAAATGGCCATAACTTTCGATCACACTGTTGGATCGCGCTTAAAGTTTTGCACGAGTTTCTGGAAGCCGTTTTCTATGGGGTTGCTTGGAATCCCAAGTCGGTGACGAGGAGGTCTTGTCGGCCACACTTGAGTAATGGGTCAAAATGACCATAACTTTTGATTCGACCGTTGGATCTCGCTCAAATTGTTTCACGAGTTTCTGGAGGCCGTTTTTGTTGGGGTTGATATGGAATCTCAACTCTGTGACAAGGAGGTTTGGTCAGCCAGGCTTGAGTAACGGTTCCAAATGGCCATAACTTTATATCCGACCATTGCATCGCGATTAAATATTTACACGCGTTTTCGGAGGTTGTTTTCCTTGAGGTTGATGTGGAATCTCAACTCGGTGACGAGGAGGTCTTGTTGGCCAGACTTGAGTAAGGGGTCAAAATAGCCTTAACTTTTGATGTGACCGTTGGCTCGCGCTTAAATTTTTGCACGCGTTTCCGGAAGCTATTTTCCTTGAGGTTGCTATGGAATCGCAACTCGGGGACGAGGAGGTCTGGTCATCTAGACTTGAGTAACGGGCAAAATGACCATAACTTTCTATCCCACCCTTGGATCACGCTCAATTGTTTGCACGTGTTTTCGAAAGGCATTTTCTTTGTGGTTCCTATGGAATCGCAACTCGGTGACATGGAGGTCTGGTCGGCCAAACATGAGTAACGGGTCAAAATAGCAATAACTTTCGATTCGACCGTTTGATCCCGCTCAAAAGTTTACATGAGTTTCCTGAGGCCGTTTTCCTTGGGGTTGCTATGGAATAGCTACTCGATGACGAGTAGGACTGGCGGCTAGAATTGAGTACCGGGTCAAAATGGTCATTACTTTCGATCTGACCCTTACATCGCCCATAAATGTTTGCAAGAGTTTCCGGAGACCATTTTCCTTGGGGTTTCTATGTAATCACTACTCGGTGACGAGGATGTCTGGTCCGCCAAAATTGAGTAACTGGTCAAAATGGCCATAACTTTAGATCAAACTGTTGGATTGCGCTTAAAGTTTTGCATGAGTTTCTGGAAGCTGTTTTCTTTGGGGTTGCTATGGAATCCCAACTCAATGACGAGGAGTTCTGGTCGGCCACACTTGAGTAACGGGTCAAAATGGCCATAACTTTTGTTTCGACCGTTGGATCTCGCTCAAATTGTTTCACGAGTTTCCGGAGGCCATTTTCGTTGGGGTTGATATGGAATCTCAACTCTGTGACGAGGAGGTCTGGTTAGTCAGGCTTGAGTAAGGGGTCAAAATAGCCTTAACTATTGATGTGACCGTTGGCTCGCGCTTAAATGTTTACACTCGTTTCCGGAAGCCATTTTCCTTGAGGTTGTTATGGAATCGCAACTCGGGGACGAGGAGGTCTGGTCATCCAGAGTTGAGTAACGGGCGAAATGACCATAACTTTCGATCCCACCGTTGGATCGCGCTTAATTGTTTGCACGTGTTTCCGGAAGGCATTTTCTTTGGGTGACGAGGAGTTCTGGTCGGCCACACTTGAGTAAAGGATCAAAATGGCCATGACTTTTTATTCGACCGTTGGATCGCGCTCAAAGTTTTACACAAGTTTCCTGAGGTCATTTTCCTTAGGGTTTGTATGTAATCCCTACTCGATGACGAGCAGGTCTGGTCACCCAGACCTTAAGTATCGGGTCAAAAAGTCCATACCTTTTGATTCGACCGTTGGATCGCGCTCAAATTTCTGCATGACTTTCCGGAGACTGTTTTCCTTGGGGTTGCTACGGAATCGCAACTTGGTGAGGAGGAGGTCTGCTCGGCCAGACTTGAGTGATGCGTCAAAATGGCCATAACTTTCGATTCATTTGTTGGATAGCTCTCAAATTTTTGCACAAGTTTTCGGAGGCCGTTTTCCTTGGGGTTCTATGTAATCTCTACTCGGTGACGAGGAGGTCTCGTCGACCAGAGTTGAGTAACGGGTCAAAATGGCCATAACTTTCGATCAGACCGTTGGTTTGCGCTTAAATGTTTGCACGAGTTTCCAGAGGCTATTTTCCTTGGGTTTGCTATGGAATCCCAACTCGGTGACGAGGTGGTCTGGTCGGCCACACTTGACTAAAGGATCAAAATGGCCATAACTTTTGATTTGACTGTTGGATCGCACTCAAATTTTTGCACGAGTTTCTGGAGGCCGTTTTCCTTGGGGTTGATATGGAATCTCGACTCGGTGACGAGGAGGTCTGGGCAGCCACACTTGAGTAAGGGGTCAAAATGGCCATAACTTTCGATCAGACCGTTGGATCGCGCTCAAATGTTTGCACAATTTTCCGGAAACCATTTTCCTTGGGGTTGCTATGGAATCGCAACTCGGTAACGAGGAGGTCTGGTCGGCCAGACTTGAGTAACGGGTTAAAATTGCCATAACTTTCAATCAGACTGCTGGATCACGCTTAAATTTTTGCACGAGTTTCTGAGGGCCGTTTTCCTTGGGGTTGCTATGGAATCACTGCTCGGTGACGAGGAGGTCGAGGCAGCCACGCTTGAGTAACGTGTTAAAATGGCCATCACTTTCGATCTGAACGTTAGATCGCGCTTAAATTTTTTATCGTATTTCTAGAGGCTGTTTTCCTTGGCTTTGCTATGGAATCCCAACTCGGTGACAAGGAGGTCTGGTCGACCAGACTTGAGTAACGGGTTAAAATTGCCATAACTTTCAATCAGACTGCTGGATCGCGCTTAAATTTTTGCACGAGTTTCTGAGGGTTGTTTTCCTTGGGGTTGCTATGGAATCACTGCTCGGTGACAAGGAGGTCAAGGCAGCCACGCTTGAGTAACGTGTTAAAATGGCCATCACTTTCGATCTGAACGTTAGATCGCGCTTAAATTTTTTCTCGTATTTCTAGAGGCTGTTTTCCTTGGCTTTGCTATGGAATCCCAACTCGGTGACGAGGAGGTCTGGTCGGCCACATTTGAGTAAAGGATCAAAATGGTCATAACTTTCTATCCGACCTTTGAATCGCGCTCAAATTTTTGCACGCGTTCCCGGAAGCAATGTTCCTTGGGGTTGCTATGGAATCGCAACTCGGGACGTGGAGGTCTAGTCAGCCATACTTGAGTTTTCGGAGGATGTTTTCCTTAGGGTTGCTATGGAATCGCAACTCAGTGATGAGAAAGTCTGGCAGGCCAGAATTGTTTACCGGGTCAAAATTGCCATCACTTTCGATCAGACTGTTGGATCGTGCACAACTTTGTGCAGGAGTTTGCGGAGGCCTTTTTTCTTGGGGTTTCTATGTAATCGCTACTCGGTGAGGAGGTGGTCTTGTCGGCCAGACTTGAGTAATGGGTTAAAATGACCATAACTTTCGATCCCACCGTTGGATCACACTGTAATTTTTGCACGAGTTTCCGGAAGCCGATTTCCTTGGGGTTTCTATGTAATCGCTACTCGGTGACGAGGAGGTCTGGCGCCCAGCCTTGAGTAAAGGGTCAAAATTGCCATAACTTTCAATCGGACCGTTGGATCGCGCTTAAATTTTTGCACGAGTTTCTAGAGGTTGTTTTCCTTTGGGTTGCAGCGGAATCCTAACTCGGTGACGAGGTGGTCTGGTCGGCCACACTTCAGTAACGAGTCAAAACGACAATACTTTTGATCTAACCGTTGGATCATGGTCAAATATTTGCACGAGTTCCCGGAGATCATTTTCTGAGGGGTTGATATGGAATCTCAACTCGATGACGAGGAGGTCTGGGCAACCAGACTTGATTAAGGGGTCACATTGGCCATAACTTTCAATCCGACCATTGGATCGCGCTCAAATGTTTTCAAGAGATTGCAGATGGTGTTTTCCTTGGGGTTTCTATGTAATCGCTACACGGTGACGAGGAGTTCTAGTCGACCAGACTTGAGTATCGGGTTAAAATGAAAATAGCTTTCGATTAGAATGTTGGATCGAGCTTAAATTTTTGCACGTGTTTCTAAATGCCGTTTTCCTTGGGGTTGCTATGGAATCATTGCGCGGTGACGAGGAGGTCAGGGCAGCCAAACTTGAGTAACGGGTCCAAATGGCCATAACTTTCGATCCGACCGTTGGATCGCGCTTCAGTCTTTGCACGAGTTTCCGAAAGACGATTTCCTTGGGGTTTCTATGTAATCGCTACTCAGTAATGAGGTGGTCTGGTCAGCCACACTTGAGTAACGGGTCAAAATGACCATAACTTTTAATCCGATCGTTGGATCGCGCTTAAATTTGTGCACGCTATTTCAGAGGTTGTTTTTCTTGGGCTTAATGTGGAATCTCAACTCGGTGACGAGGAGGTCTGGTCAACCAGACTTGAGTAACGGGTTAAAATGGCCATCACTTTCGATCAGACTGTTGGATCGCTCATAAATTTTTGCACGGGTTTCTGGAGCCTGCTTTCCTTGGGGTTGTTGTTGAATCAAAACTCGGTGACGAGGAGGTCTAATCAGCCAGGCTTGAGCAACGGTTCAAAATGGCCTTAACTTTAGATCCGACCGTTTTGTCGCGCTCATAGTTTTACACCAGTTTCCGGGGGATGTTTTCCTTATGGTTGCTATGGAAACGCAATTCGGTGACGAGGAGGTATGGCCGGCCAGAATTGAGTACCGGGTCAAAATGACCATACCTTTAGATCCGACCGTTGGATCGCCCTCAAAATTTTACACGAGTTTCCGGAGGCCGTTTTCTTTGGGGTTTCTATGTAATCGCTACTCGGTGACGAGGAGGTCTAGTCAGCCAGGCTTGAGTAACATTTCAAAATGGCCATAACTTTCTATTCAACCATTGCATCGCGATTAAATATTTGCACGCGTTTTCGGAGGCCATTTTCCTTGAGGTTGATATGGAATCTCAACTCGATTACGAGGAGGTCTTGTCGGCCAGACTTGATTAAGGGGTCAAAATAGCCTTAACTTTCAATGTGACCGTTGGCTCGCGCTTAAATTTTTGCACGCGTTTTTGAAAGCCGTTTTCCTTGGGGTTTCTATGTAATCGCAACTCGGGGACGAGGAGGTCTGGTCGGCCACACTTGAGTAACGGGTCAAAATGGCCACAACTTTTGATCCGACCGTTGGATCGCGCTCAAAAGTTTTCACAAGTTTCCGGAAACCATTTTCCTTGTGGTTTCTATGGAATCGCAACTTGGTAACGTAGAGGTCTGGTCGGCAAGACTTGAGTAACGGGTTTACAATGGCCATAACTTTCGATCCAACCGTTGGATTGCTATCAAATTTTCGCACGAGTTTCCGGAGGCCATTTTCCTTGAGGTTTCTATGTAATCGCTACTCAGTGACGAGGACATCTGGTGGACCAGACTAGAGTAACGGGTTAAAATGGCCATCACTTTCGATTAGACTGTTGGATCGCGATTAAATTTTTGCACGGGTTTCTTGAGGCCGCTTCCATGGGGTTGTTGAATCAAAACTCGGTGACGACGAGGTCTGGTCAGCCAGGCTTGAGTTACGGTTCAAAATGGTCTTAACTTTAGATCCGACCGTTGGGTCGCGCTCATATTTTTGCACGAGTTTCCGGGGGATGTTTTCCTTGGGGTTACTATGGAATCACAACTCGGTGACGAGGAGATCTAGTAAGCCAGGCTTGAGTAACGATTCCAAATGGCCATAACTCACGATCTGACCATTGCATCGCGATTAAATATTTGCACGCGTTTTCAGAGGCCATTTTCCTTGAGGTTGATATGGAATCTCAACTCAGTGACGAGGAGGTCTTGTCGGCCAGACTTGAATTACAGTTCAAAATGGCCATAACTTTAGATCTGACCATTGGGTCACCCTTAAATTTTTGCACGAGTTTCTGGAGGCCCTTTTTGTTGGGGTTTCTATATAATCACTACTCGGTAACGAGGTGGTCTAGTTAGCCAAGCTTGAGTAACGGTTCAAAATGGCCATAACTTTCGATCCGACATTGCAAAGTGCTTAAATATTTGCACGAGTTTTCGGAGGTCGTTTTCCTTAGGTTTTCTATGGAATCACTGCTCGGTGACGAGGAGGTCTGGGCAGCCAGACTTGAGTAACGGGTAAAAATGACAATAACTTTCGATCTGACCATTGTATCGCACTCAAATTTGTGCACGAGTTTGCGGAGGTCGATTTCCTTGGGGTTTCTATGTAATCTCTACTCGGTGACGAGGAGGTCTGGCGACTAGACTTGAGTAACGAATCAAAATGGCCATAACTTTCGATCAGACCGTTAGATCGCGATCAAATTTTAGCACGCGATTTCAGAGGCCGTTTTCCTTGGGGTTGATATGGAATCTCAACTCGGTGACGAGGAGGTCTGGTCGGCTAGACTTGACTAACGGGTCAAAATGGCCATAACTTTAGATTCGATCATTGGATCATTGTAATCGATACTCAGTGATGCGGAAGTCATGTCGGCCAGAGTTAAGTAACGGGCCAAAATGGCCATAGCTTTTGATCCGACCGTTGGATCGCGCTTAATTTTTTGCACGAGTTTCTACTGACCGTTTTCCTTGGGTTTGCTATGGAATCACTACTCGGCAAGGACGAGGTCTGGGCAGCCAGACTTGAGTAAGGGCGTCAAAATGGCCATAACTTTTGATCCGACCGTTGGATCGCGTTCAAATTTTTGGACGAGAATGCGAAGGGTCTTTTCCTTGGGGTTTCTATGTAATTGCTACTCGGTGACGAGGAAGTCTAGTCGACCAGACTTGAGTAACGGGTTAAAATGGCCACCACTTTCTGTCAGACTATTGGATCGCGCTTAGATTTTTGCACGAGTTTCTGCAGAATGTTTTCCTTGGGGTTGCTATGGAATCATTGCTCGATGACGAGGAGGTCTAGGCAGCCAGGCTTGAGTTACGGTTCAAAAATGCCTATAACTTTAGATCCGACCGTTGGGTCGCGCTCATATTTTTGCACGAGTTTCCAGGGGATGTTTTCCTTGGGGTTGCTATGGAATCGCAATTCGGTGACAAGGAGCTACGGCCGGCCAGAATTGAGTACCAGGTCAAAATGGCCATACCTTTGGATCCGACCATTGGATCGCCCTTAAATTTTTGCATGAGTTTCCAGAGGCCGTTGTCGTTGGGATTTCTATGTAATCGCTACTCGGTGACGAGGAGGTTTGGGAAGCCAGACTTTAGTAACGGGTCAAAATGGCAATAACTTTCGACCCGACCGTTGCATCGCGCTCAAATTTGTGCACGAGTTTGCGAAGGCCGTTTTCCTTGAGGTTGATATGGAATCTCAACTTGGTGACGAGAGGGTCTGGTTGGCCAAACTTCAGAAATGGGTCAAAATAGCCATAACTTTTGATTCGACCATTGGCTTGCACTTAAATTTTGCACGCGTTTCTGAAAGCCCTTTTCTTTGAGCTTGCTATGGAATCGTAACTAGGGGACGAGGAGGTCTGGTCATCCAGACTTGAGTAACGGGTCAAAATTGCCATAACTTTCGATCCGATCGTTGGATCGCCCTCAAATTTTTGCACGCGATTTCGGAGGCCCTTTCCCTTGGGGTTGATATGGAATGTCAACTCGGTGACAAGGAGGTCTGGTCGGCCAGACGTGAGTAACGAGTGAAAATAGCCATAACTTTTGATCCGATCGTTGGATCGCCTTCAAATTTTTGCTTGAGTTTACGGAGGCCGTTTTCCTTGGGTTTCTATGTAATCTCAACTCGGGGACGAGGAGGTCTGGTCGGCCACATTTGAGTAACGGGTCAAAATGGCCACAACTTTTGATCCAACCGTTGGATCGCGCTCAAATGTTTTCACAAGTTTCCGGAAACCATTTTCCTTGTGGTTGCTATGGAATTGCAACTTGGTAACGTGGAGGTCTGGTCGGCAAGAATTGAGTAACGGGTTTAAAATGGCCATAACTTTCGATCCAATCATTGCATCGCTATCAAAGTTTTGCACGAGTTTTTGGCGGTCATTTTCCTTGGGGTTTCTATGTAATCGCTACTCGGTGACGAGGACGTCTAGTCGACCAGACTTGAGTAACGGATCAAAATGGCCATAACTTTCGATCAGACCGTTGGATCGTGGTCAAATTTTAGCACGCGAATTCAGAGGCCGTTTTCCTTGGGGTTGATATGGAATCTCAACTTGGTGACGAGGAGGTCTGGGTAGCTAGACTTGAGTAACGGGTCTAAATGGCCATAACTTTCGATCCGACCGTTGGATCGTGCTTAAATTTTTGCACGCGATTTCGGAGGCCCTTTGCACTGGGTTGATATGGAATCTCAACTCGGTGATGAGCAGGTCTGGTCGGCCAGACGTGAGTAACGGGTTAAAATGGCCATCACTTTTGATCCAATCATTGCATCGCTATCAAAGTTTTGCACGAGTTTTTGGCGGTCATTTTCCTTGAGGTTTCTATGTAATCGCTACTCGGCGACGATGAAGTCTAGCGACCAGGCTTGAGTAACGGGTTGAAATGGCCATCACTTTCGATCAGCTATTGGATCGCGCTTAAATTTTTGCACAGGTTTCTGGAGGATGCTTTCCTTGGGGTTGTTAAATCAAAACTCAGTGACAAGGAGGTCTGGTCAGCCAGGCTTAAGTAACGGTTCAAAATGGCCATCACTTTAGATCCGACCGTTGGGTCGCGCTCATATTTTTCCACTTGTTTTCAGGGGGATGTTTTCCTTGGGGTTGCTATGGAATCGCAATTCGGTGACAAGGAGGTATGGCCGGCCAGAATTGAGTAGCGGGTCAAAATGGCCATACCTTTGGATCCGACAGTTGGATCGCCCTTAAATTTTTGCACGAGTTTCCGGAGGCTGTTTTCTTTGGGATTTTATGGAATCGCAACTCAGTGACGAGGAGGTCTGGTCAGCCAGGCTTGAGTAACGGTTCAAAATGGCCATAACTTTCGATCTGACCATTGTATTGTGCTCAAATTTGTGCACGAGTTTCTGGAGGCCGTTTTCTTTGGAATTTCTATGTAATCGCTACTCGGTGACGAGGAGGTCTGGTCAGCCAGGCTTGAGTAACGGTTCAAAATGACCATAACTTTCGATCTGACTGTTGCTTCGTGCTCAAATTTGTGCACGAGTTTCTGGAGGCTGTTTTCTTTGGGATTTCTATGTAATTGCTACTCAGTGACGAGGAGTTTTTGTCGGTCAGACTTGAGTAACGGGTTAAAATTACCATAACTTTCGCTCAGACTATTGGATCGCCTTAAATTTTTGCACAAGTTTCTGAAGGCCGTTTTCCTTAGGGTTACTATGGAATCATTGCTCAGCGACGAGGAGGTTTGGGCAGCCAGACTTGAGTAACCGGTCAAAATGGCCGTAAGTTTCGATCCGACCATTGGATCGTGCTCAAATTTGTGCACGAGTTTGCGGAGGCCGTTATTCTTGGGGTTTCTATGTAATCGCTACTCGGTGACGAGGAGTTCTCGTCGGCCAGACTTGAGTAACGGGTTAAAGTGACCATAACTTTTCGCTCAAACTGTTGGATCCCGCTTAAATTTTTGCACGAGTTTCTGAAGGCCGTTTTCCTTGGGGTTACTGTGGAATCATTGCTTGGTGACAAGGAGGTCTGGGTAGCCAGACTTGAGTAACGGGTCAAAATGGCAATAACTTTCGATGCGACCGTTGTATCGCGCTTAAATATGTGCACGAGTTTACGGAGGCCGATTTCCTTGGGGTTTCTATGTAATCTCAACTCGATGACGAGGAAGTCTGGGCAACATGACTTGATTAAGGGGTCAAAATGGCCATAACTTTCGATCCGACCGTTGGATTGCACTCAAATTTTTGCACGAGAGTGTGAATGGCATTTTTCTTTAGGGTTTCTATGTAATCGCTACTCGGTGACGGGAGGTCTTTTTGGCAAGAGTTGAGTAACGGGCCAAAATGGCTAGAATTTGGATCCGACCATTGGATCGCACTTAAATATTTGCACGAGTTTCTGAAGGTCGTTTTCCTTGGGGTTGCTATGGAATTAGTGCTCGGTGACGACCAGGTCTGGGCAGCTAGACTTGAGTAACGGGTCCTAATGGCCTTAACTTTCCATCCGACCGTTTGATCGCGCTCAAATATTTGCACGAGTTTCTGGAAGCCGATTTCCTTGGGGTTTCGATGTAATCACTACTCGGTGACGAGGTGGGCTGGTCAAGCAGACTTGAGTAACAGTTTAAAATGGCCATAACTTTTGATCTGACTGTTGGATCGTGCTCAAATTTTTGAACGCGATTTCGGAGGATGTTTTCCTTGGGATTGATATCGAATCATAACTCGGTGACTAGGAGGTCTGGGAAGCCAGACTTGAGTGACGACTTAAAATGGTCGTCACTTTTCGATCAGACTGTTGGATCGCGCTTAAATTTTTGCACGAGTTTCGGCAGGCCTTTTTCCTTGGGGTTGCTATGGAATCACTACTCGGCGACGAGAAGGTTTGGGTAGCCAAACTTGAATAACGGGTCAAAATGGCCGTAAGTTTCGATCCGACCGTTGGATCGCGCTCAAATTTTTGCACGAGTTTGCGGAGGCTGTTTTTCTTGGGGTTTCTATGTAATCGCTACTCGGTGACAAGGTGGTCTCGTCGGCCAGACTTGAGTAACGGGTTAAAATGACCATAAGTTTTGATCCGACCGTTGGATCACACTGAGATTTTTGCATGAGTTTTTGGAAGCTGATTTCCTTGGGGTTTCTATATAATCGCTACTCGGTAACGAGGGGGTCTGGGTCCAGACTTGAGTAACGGGTCAAAATGGCCTTAACTTTCGATCAGACTGTTGGATCGCGCTTAAATTTTTGCACGAGTTTCCAAAGGCTGTTTTCCTTGGGGTTGCTATGGAATGCCATCTCGGTGACGAGGTTGTCTAGTCGGCCACACATGAGTAACGGGTCAAAACGACAATAACTTTTGATCCGACCGTTGGATCGCGCTCAAATGTTTGCAGGAGATTGCGAATGGCATTTTCCTTGGGGTTTCTATATAATCGGTACTTGGTGACGAGGAGGTCTTGTCGGCCAGAGTTGAGTAACGGGCCAAAATGGCTATAATTTTGATTCGACAGTTTGATCGCACTCAAATTTTTACACGGGTTTCTGGAGGCCGCTTTTCTTGGGGTTGCTGTTGAATCAAAACTTGGTGACGAGGAGGTCTGGACGGCCTGAATTGAGTAACGACATAAAATGGGCATCTCTTTAGATTCGACTGTTGGGTCGCGCTTAAAATTTGTGCACGAGTTTGCGAAGGCAATTTTTCTTGGGGTTTCTATTTAATCACTACTCGGTGATGAGGAGTTCTCGTCGGCCAGACTTGAGTAATGGGTTAAAATGACAATAACTTCCGATCAGACTATTGGATCACACTTAAATTTTTGCATGAATTTCTAAAAGTCGTTTTCCTTGGGGTTGCTATGGAAGCATTGCTCGGTGACAAGGAGGTCTGGGTAACCAAACTTGAGTAATGGGTCCAAATGGAAATAACTTTCGATCTGACCGTTGGATGGCGCTTAAATTTTTGAACGAGTTTCTAGAAGTCGATTTCCATGGGGTTTCTATGTAACGCTACTCGGTGATGAGGTGGTCTGGTCAGCCACACTTGAGTAACGGGTCAAAATTGCAATAACTTTTGATCCGACCGTTGGATCGCACTCAAATGTTTGCACGCGATTTCGAAGGTCGTTTTCCTTGGGGTTGATATGGAATCTCAACTGGGAGACGAGGAGGTCTGGTCGGCCAGACTTCAGTAACCGGATAAAATGTCCATCACTTTCGATCAGACTATTGGATCGCTCTTAAATTTTTGCACGACTTTCTGGAGGTCGTTTTTCTTGGGGTTTCTATGTAATCGCTACTCGGTGACGATGACGTCTGGGCACCCAGGCTTGAGTAACGAGTTAAAAAAGCCATCACTTTCGATCAGCTGTTGGATCGCGCTTAAAATTTTACACGGGTTTCTAGAGGCCGCTTTGCTTGGGGTTATTGTTGAATCAAAACTCAGTGACGAGGAGGTCTAGTCAGCCAGGCTTGAGTAACTGGTCAAAATAGCCATAACTTTCGATCCGAACGTTGGATTGCGCTCAAATTTGTGCACGCGTTTGTGGAGGCCATTTTTCTTAGGGTTCCTATGTAATCGCTACTCGATGACGAGGAGTTCTCTTCGGCTAGACTTGAGTAATAGATTAAAATGGCCATCAATTTCGATCAGACTGTTGCATCGCGCTTAACTTTTTGCACGAGTTTTTGAAGGCTGGTTTCCTTGGGGTTGCTATGTATTATAGAATGTACTTATATAGGAAATATTGTTTATAGGAAATATTGTAGACATACACTTGTGTGGTAACCATTAGGTTAAGTCTCCTAATTATTCTCAACTTGGTATCAGAGCTTTCTGCCGTCAGAACTCCTTTCTCCCTCCCTCCCTTTGCAGCCGACCCTCTCTCTATTTTTCCTCCATGGATTCTACAGCTACCGCCAACTTCTCTCTCTCCACTGGTGGTGCAGCACAGCCGACTAGCCATCCCCAAGCTACTGCCGGTGGTGTCTTTTCTCCCCAATAACAGCCTCCACTTGCAGAGCATGTCTCTGATTCTTCTTCACAAGTCTCTGTCATTCCTTTGCTTCTCATGGGAACACACACTCCAGCTATCGTTCCTTTATCAAACACCCACCAAGTTGTTTTGTTGAAACTTACGAACACAAATTATCTCAATTGGCGAATGCAGATGAAGCCATATCTCCTTAGTCAAGGTGTTTTTCACTTCATTGACAGCTCAGTGCCGTGTCCTCCATCTTATATTTTTTACAGTTCTGCTGGTTCTTCCTCTACCATCATCCCTTCTTTTCTTCGTTGGAAGCAACAGGATCAACTTATTTTGAGTGCTTTACTCTCCTCTCTCTCCGTGCATGTGTTGCATCTTGTGGTAGATTGTTCTACCTTGCATTGTGTTTGGCACACTCTTGAGAAAGCGCTTGCCTCTTCGTCTAATTCTCGCATCATGCAACTCCATGGCTCCTTTTAAGACCTTCGTCAACGTGACTTATCGGTTAGTATATATATGCAGCAAGCAAAATCGTTATTTGACGAATTAGCTGCTGCTGGTCGCCCAATGTCTCTTTAAGACTTTAATCTATATGTGTTTCATGGCCTTCGTGGCGAGTTCAAAGACTTGGTAACGAGTCTCATAACCAAGGCAGAGCCACTGTCATATGCTGATCTTCACAGCCACCTTCTTACCCATGAATTTCTACACAAGAACTCCTTCCATTCCATGGCTACCTCTCCCTCTCTGTTGTCTTCTTCTTCTCTGCCGCAGCAGCCACCACTACTGCCAACACCACAGTTTTCTGCTCACCATGCTATGTCTCATCACAGCCCCAACTTCAGTCGCAACAGGGGTCGCTTTAGAGGTAATTGGCATCCCAACAGCAACCGTTACACTCCCCAGAACAGGGGCCAATCTGCTGCAGACCAGACACAACTCCGACGCTGGGCAGTGGTCTGGACAGCAGCATGTATGCTGCCAATTGTGCTCCAGTTTTGGTCACACAGCTCCCCATTGTTCCCAGCTTCGCAGCAGTACTTAGTAGCCCTCTGCTCACCTTGCTGTTGGGAATGTTTCTGCGACTCGGTTCCCCGACACTGGCGCAAATCAATACGTCACACCTGATCTTGGATCTTTAACCGATTCTGCACCCTATCTTGGTAATGATTATTTGCATGTTGGTGACGGTAAGGGCCTTGACATATCCCATATTGGACATACTACATTACATTCCCCAAAACACACATGTTTACATTATCTAATGTTCTCCATGTGCCTCACATTACCAAACCGTTGTTATCTGTTCAAAAATTCTGCCGTGATAATCATGTTTATTTTGAATTTCACGCTTCTATGTTTTATGTGAAGGATCTCATCACCAAGGAAGTTCTCCTTTCCGGTCAGAGTCATGATGGTCTTTATGTCCTCTCCGAGTCTTCTGCCACGTCAGTTCCTCAAGCTTTTTGGTCTCCTTGCATCTCCACGACTGCCGACCTGTGGCATCGTCGTTTGGGTCATCCAACCTCTCACATTTTAAATTTGTTAGTTTCTAGAAATAAAATCGTATGTACTTTTAGACGTTCTCTTACCCAGTGTCAAGCTTGTCCTTTAGGCAAGTCGTCCCGTTTGTCATTGCGACCTACGGGTCACAAAATTTCTGCCCCACTTGATTTAATTTTTAGTGATGTTTGGGGTCCTGCTCCTATGTTTTCTTCTGATGGCTTCCGCTATTTTGTGATTTTTGTCAATGTGCATACCAAACATATATGGTATTATCTGCTTGTTGTGAAATCTAATGTCTTTTCCACTTTTCAACGTTTTCAAACACTAGTTGAGCGTCAGTTTTCACTTAAAATTAAATCTGTTCAAATTGATTGGGGTGGTGAATATTGTAAATTAAATAAATTTTTTCAGACCATTGGTATTCATCATCGGTTAATTTGTCCTCATACTCATGAACAAAATGGCACTGTTGAACGTCGTCATCGACATATTGTCGAAACTGGCCTAACCCTTTTAGGCTAGTGTAGTGCCCCATTGCAATTTTGGAACTATGCTTTTGAATCATCGGTATACCTTATTAATCACATGCCTACTCTTGTTCTCCAAAATACATCTCCATTTGAGTGTTTGTTTCGTCGCACTCCTAATTATAACTTCCTCCATACTTTTAGGTGTCTTTGTTTCCCTTTTTGCGCCCATATCATGCTCATAAATTAGATTTATGGTCTTCTCCTTGTGTGTTTTTAGGCTATAGCTCATCCCATCTTGATTATCGTTGTCTTGATTTAGAATCTTATCGTATTTATGTCTCCCGTCATGTTTGTTTTCATGAAAATGTCTTTCCTTTTGCGAAGTCTGAACAGGTAACATCCTCACCGGTACCTCCCACCCAACCTACCTTTCTTCCATCCTTGAACCCTCCACCATATTTTCAGCCTCCAACTTACCAAACCGGCCCCAACCACAACCCAATTCAGCCCTCTACTGCACCCCACCAGCCTACCCCTTTGCCCATTGATTCTGCCACCCCTTCATCCCCATCCCACACTGCCATACTGTCACCATATGCTTGTCTTTCCAATGATCATTGTGCAGGAACAGGTTCTCCATCACCGGATGTGCATGTTCTCGGGTCTGCTGCAGCAGAGCAGCCTGGTTCTACAGCAGATCATCCCAGTTATGCCGCAGCCTCACCAGTATCTGCAGTGCCGACCAGTCCCTCCACTGCTTCTCCAGCTGGTCTGCAACTCTATGTAGACCTCTCCTCATATCCTCTTCAGCACCTTCCATGTACAGGCCACACTTCTCCATGCCCAGCTGCTCGTCAACATCCCATGGTCCTTCATCCAAGACAGCTCAAGACAGCGTTGTCTACCGCCACTACCGCAACCTCTGTTGTCTCCTTCAGCCGGGTAGTTTCTCCTCCATCTCATGAGCCACTTGTTTTTAATGATGCTAATAGATATGAGGAGTGGCATAGTGCTATGCGTGAGGAAGTTCAGGCCTTATGCGCAAACAAAACTTGGACCTTAGTGTCGTTTCACCCCTCCATGAATGTTGTTGGTAGTTGGTGGGTGTACAAGATTAAACGCAAATCGGATGGTAGCATCAAGAGGTATAAGGCGCGTCTGGTTGCTAGAGGTTTCACTCAACAAGAAGGTATTGATTACTCTAAAACCTTTAGTCCTGTCATCAAACAGGAGACCATCAGATTAGTCTTCTCCATTGCAGTTTCGTGTGGTTGGAAAATTCATCAGCTTGACATCCATAATATCTTCCTTAATGGTGTTCTTAACAAGGAAGTCTACATGAAACAACCTCCAGGTTTTGTTGATTCTGCTATCCCCTCCCATGTGTGCCGATTGCATAAATCTCTATATGGTTTAAAACAGGCTCTGTGGGCTTGGTACACTCGTCTGAATGATTGCCTATTATCTATTGGTTTTCGTGCCTCTAAGGTGGATACCTCATTGTTTATCTTCTTTGTTGGTGCTAATATTTGCTATCTTCTGGTCTACGTTGATGATATTCTGGTTACGGGTAGTAACTTTTTTCTGCTCCAACGCCTCATTTAGCTACTAAGCTCAGAATTTAAGCTTCGCGACTTGGGTTCTGTTCATTATTTTTTGGGTATTGAGGTTCAGTCTACTAGTATGGGTCTTATGCTCCGCCAGCATAAATATATACTTGACATCCTCACTCGGGCTGGTATGTTATCTTGCAAACATGTTGATACTCCTATCTCTACATCCAAAGCTACCATTCTGCCTGATCCATTGTTTTCTGATGCTACCCGCTTTCATCAAATTGTGGGTGCTCTTCAATATCTCACTTTTACGCGCCCGGATATTTGCTTTGCTATTAACAGAGTCTGTCTGTTTATGCATGCTCCTACAGATTCTCATTGGGCTGTGCCGTGAAACGCATCTTCTGTTATCTTCAGGGTACGACATCACATGGCTTACATATTACTCACAGTTCTTCTTTTGCCTTACATGGTTTTACATATGCAGATTGGGCAGGCAGTGTTGAGGACAGAAAATCTACGAGTGGTTACCTTGTGTTTTTTGGTCAAACGCCGATTTCGTGGAAATCCGGTAAGCAACGTACAATTGCTCGCTCTTCTACTAAAGCTGAGTACAAAGCCTTAGCCGATGGCACTGCTGAGGTTATCTAGCTTCAATACTTATTAACAGATCTCCAGATTCTGTCTGCTTCTGCTCCTATTATCTGGTGTGACAACCTTGGTGCCACTTATTTGTCTACGAATCCTGTTTTTCATGCTCGCACAAAACATGTTGAGGTCGATTATCATTTTGTCCGAGATAGAGTTGCAAAGAAGGAGATTCAGATTCGTTTTATTTCCTCTCAGGATCAACTTGCCGATGTCTTCACTAAGCCACTTCCTACTTCTTCATTTACTGCTTTTCGTTTCAAGCTTCGGGTTGATCCTCCACCCTCAGCTTGAGGGGGCATATTATAGAATGTACTTATATAGGAAATATTGTAGACATACTCTTGTGTGGTAACCTCCATCATTACTATTGTATATTGCCCTACATATATATATAGAAAGGGTCGTCTAACCATTAGGTTAAGCCTCTTAATTATTCTCAACTCTATGGAATCATTGCTTTCCTTGGGGTTGCTCGGTGATGAGGAGGTCTGGGCAGCCAGACTTGAGTAACGGGTCCAAATGGACATAACTTTCGATCTGACCGTTAGATCGCGCTCTAATTTTTTCACGAGTTTCCGGAAGCCGATTTCCTTGGGGTTTCCATGTAATGGCTACTCAGTGACGATGAGGTCTGGTCGGCCAGACTTGAGTAACGGGTTAAAATGGCCATAACTTTCGATCCGACCGTTGGATCTCGCTCAAATTTTTGCACGAGATTCCGGAGGCCGTTTTCCTTGGGGTTTCTATGTAATCGGTACTCGGTGACGAGGTGGTTTGGTCGAGCAGACTTGTGTAAGGGGTCAAAATGCCCATCACTTTCGATCAAACTGTTAGATCGTGCTTAACTTTTTGCACGAGTTTCCAGAGGCCGTTTTCCTTGGTGTTGATATGGAATCTCAACTCGGTGACGAAGAGGTCTGGTCCGCCAAAATTGAGTAACTGGTCAAAATGGCCATAACTTTCGATCAGACAGTTGGATCGCGATTAAAGTTTTGCATGAGTTTCCGGAAGCCGTTGGGGTTGCTATGGAATCCCAACTCGGTGACGAGGGGATCTGGTCGGCCACACTTGAGTAACGGGTCAAAATGGCCATAACTTTTGATTTGACCGTTAGATCTCGCTCAAATTTTTTCATGAGTTTTCGGAGGCCGTTTTCGTTGGGGTTGATATGGAATCTCAACTCTGTGACGAGGAGATCTGGTCGTTCAGACTTGAGTAACTGTTAAAATGGCCAAAACTTTTGATCCGTCCGTTGGATAGCACTCAAATTTTTACACGAGTTTCTGGAGGCCGTTTCCCTTAATGTTTCTATGTAATCGCTACTCGGTGACGAGGAGGTCGCGTCAGCCAGAATTGAGTAACGGGTTAAAATTGCCATAACTTTCAATCAGACTGTTGGATCGCGCTTAAATTTTTGCACGAGTTTCTGAAAGCTGTTTTCCTCGGGGTTGTTATAGAATCATTGCTTGGTGACGAGGAGGTCGGAGCAGCAACACTTGAGTAACGGGTCAAAATGGCCATCACTTTCGATCCGACCATTGGATCGCGCTTAAATTTTTGCACGAGTTTCTAGAGGCCGATTCCCTTGGGGTTTCTATGTAATCGCTACTCGGTGATGAGGAGGTATGGTCGCCAAGAGTTGAGTAACGGGTCAAAATGACCACAACTTTGGATCCGACCGTTGGGTCGCGCTCACATTTTTGCACGAGTTTTCGGAGGATGTTTTCCTTAGGGTTGCTATGGAATCGCAACTCAATGATGAGAAAGTCTGGCAGGCCAGAATTGATTACCGTGTCAAAATGGCCATCACTTTCAATCAGACAATTAGATCGCACACAAATTTGTGCAGGAGTTTGCGAAGGCCCTTTTTCTTGGGGTTTCTATGTAATCGCTACTCGGTGAGGAGGTGGTCTTGTTGGCAAGACTTGAGTAACGGGTTAAAATGACCATAACTTTCGATCCGACCATTGGATCACACTGAAATTTTTGCACGAGTTTCCGGAAGCTGATTTTCTTGGCGTTTCTATGCAATCGCTACTCGGTGACAAGAAGGTCTGGCGCCCAGCCTTGAGTAAAGGGTTAAAATGGCCATAACTTTCAATCGGACCGTTGGATCACGCTTAAATTTTTTCACGAGTTTCTAGAGGCTGTTTTCCTTGGGGTTGCTGCGGAATCCCAACTCGGTGAGGAGGTGGTTTGGTCGGCCACACTTAAGTAACGAGTCAAAACGGCAATAACTTTTGATCTGACCATTGGATCACGGTCAAATATTTGCACGAGTTTCCGGAGATCATTTTCTGAGGGGTTGATATGGAATCTCAACTCGATGACGAGGAGGTCTGGGCAACCAGACTTGATTAAGGGGTCACATTGGCCATAACTTTCGATCCGACCGTTGGATCGCGCTCAAATATTTTCATGAGATTGCGGATGGCGTTTTCCTTGGGGTTTCTATGTAATCGCTACACAGTGACGAGGAGTTCTCGTCGACCAGACTTGAGTAACGGGTTAAAATGAAAATAACTTTCGATCAAAATGTTGGATCACGCTTAAATTTTTGCACGTGTTTCTGAAGGCCATTTTCCTTGGGGTTGCTATGGAATCATTGCTCGGTGACGAGGTGGTCTGGGCAGCCAGACTTGAGTAATGGGTCCAATTGGCCATAACTTTCGATACGACCGTTGGATCACTCTCAAATTTTTGCACGAGTTTTCGGAGGCCATTTTCCTTAGGGTTTCTATGTAATCGCTACTCAGTAACGAGGTGGTCTAGTCGAGCAAACTTGTGTAAGGGGTCAAAATGCCCATCACTTTCGATCACACCGTTGGATCGCGCTTAAATTTTTGCACGAGTTTCTGAAGGCTGTTTTTCCTTGGGGTTGCTCGGTGATGAGGAGGTCTGGGCAGCCAGACTAGAGTAACGGGTAAAATGGCCATCACTTTCGATCAGAGTGTTGGATTGAGCTTAAATTTTTGCACAAGTTTCAGAAGGCTGTTTTACTTGGGGTTGCTATGGAATCACTACTCGGCGACGAGGAGGTTTGGGCAGCCAGACTTGAGTAACGGGTCAAAATGGCCGTAACTTTCGATCCGACCGTTGAATCGCGCTTAAATTTTTGCACGAGTTCCCAGAGGTTGTTTACTTGGGTTTGCTATGGAATCCCAACTCAGTGACGAGGAGGTCTTGTCGGCCACACATGAGTAAAGGATCAAAATGGCCATAACTTTCCATCCGACCATTGGATCACGCTCAAATTTTTGCACACGTTTCCGTAAGCAATTTTCCTTGGGGTAGCTATGGAATCGCAACTCGGGAACGAGGAGGTCCAGTTAGCCATACTTGAGTAATGGATTAAAATGGCCATAACTTTGGATCCGAACGTTGGATCACGCTCACATTTTTGCACGAGTTACTGAAGGCCGTTTTCCTTGGGGTTTCTATGTAATCGCTACTCCGTGACGAGGACGTCTGGTCGCCAGACTTAAGTAACGGGTTGAAATGGCAATAACTTTCGATCCAACCGTTGTATCGCGCTTAAATGTTTGCACGAGTTTCTGCATGTAGTTTTCCTTGGGGTTGCTATGAATCACTGCTTGATGATGAGGAGGTTTGGGCAGCCAAACTTGAGTAACCAGTCAAAATGGCCGTAAGTTTCGATCTGACCGTTGGATCGCGCTCAAATTTGTGCACGAGTTTGCGGAGGCCCTTTTTCATGGGGTTTCTATGTAATCGCAACTCGGTGACGAGCAGATCTCGTCGGCCAGATTTGAGTAACGGGTTAAAATGACCATAACTTTCACTCAGACTGTTGGATCGCACTTAAATTTTTGCACGACCTTCTGAAGCTCATTTTCCTTGGGGTTTCTATGGAATCATTGCTCAGTGAGGAGGAGGTCTGGGCTGCTAGACTTGAGTAAGGGGGTCAAAATGGCCATAACTTTCGATCCGGTCGTTAGATCGCGCTCAAATTTTTGCACGAGATTGCGGAGGGCATTTTCCTTGGGGTTTTTATGTAATCACTACTCTGTGAAGAGGAGACCTGGTCGACAAGACTTGAGTAACGGGTCAATATGGCCATAACTTTTGATCCGGCCGTAGGATCGCGCTCAAATATTTGCTCGAGTTTCCGGAGCCCCTTTTTCTTGGGGTTTATATGTAATGGCTACTCAGTGACGAGGAGGTCTCGTCGGCCACGCTTGAGTTACGGGTTAAAATGGCCATAACTTTCTATCTGACCGTTGGAACGCCCATAAATATTTGCACGAGTTTCCGGAGCCGTTTTCCTTAGGGTTTCTACGTAATCGCTACTCGGTGACGAAGAGGTCTGGTCGGCTAGACTTGAGTAAGGCGTCAAAATGGCCATAACTTTCTATCCGATCGTTGGATCGCCCTCAAATTCTTGCACGAGTTTCTGGAGGCAGTTTTTCCTGGGGTTTCTATGTAATCGCTACTAGGTGACGAGGAGGTCTTGTCGGCCAGAATTGAGTAACGACACAAAATGGGCATAACTTTAGATCCAACCGTTGTATCGCGCTCAAATTTTTGCACAAGTTTCCGGAGGATGTTTTCCTTGGGGTTGCCATGGAATCGCAACTCGGTGGCGAGAAGGTCTAGGCGGCCAAAATTGAGTACCCAGTCAAAATGGCCATAAATTTCGATTCGACCATTGGATCGGCCATAAAAATTTGCACGAGTTTCTAGAGGCTGTTTTCCTTGGGGTTTTTACGTAATCGCTACTTGGTGACGAGGAGGTCTGGTCTGCCTGACTTGAGTAAGAGGTCAAAATGGCCATCACTTTCGATCAGACCGTTGGATCGCACTTAAATATTTGCACGAGTTTCGAGAGGTTGTTTTCCTTGGTGTTGCTATGGAATCCTAACTTGGTGGCGATGAGGTCTGGTCGGCCACACTTGAGTAACGGGTCAAATGGCCATAACTTTAGATCCGACCATTGGATCGCGCTAAAATATTTGCACACGTTTTCAGAGGTCATTTTCCTTAGGGTTGATATTGAATCTCAACTCAGTGACTAGGAGGTCTGGTCTGGTCGGCTAGACTTGAGTAAGGGGTCAAAATGGCCATCACTTTCGATCAAACTGTTGGATCGCGCTTAAATTTTTGCACGAGTTTCGGAAGGCCGTTTTCCTTGGGGTTGTTATGGAATCATTACTCGGTGAGGAGGAGGTCTGGGCAGCCAGACTTGAGTAAGGGGTCAAAATGGCCATAACTTTCGATCTGGCCGTTGGATCGAGCTCAAATTTTTGCATGAGATTGCGGAGGGCGTTTTCCTTGGGGTTTCTATGTAATCGCTACTCGGTGACGAGGAGGTCTTGTCGGCCACAGTTGAGTAACGGGCCAAAATGGCCATAACTTTTGATCCAACCATTGGATTGTACCAAAATTTTTGCACAAGTTTCTGGAGGCCATTTTCCTTGCGGTTGCTATGGAATAGCAACTCGGGGACGAGCAGACCTGGTCGGCAAGACTTGAGTAACGGGTCAAAATGGCCATAACTTTCGATCCAGCAGTTGGATCGCCCTCAAATTTTTGCTCGAGTTTTTGAAGCCCTTTTTCCTTAGGGTTTCTATGTAATTGCTACTCAGTGATGAGGAGGTCTCGTCGGCCAGACTTGAGTAACAGGTCAAAATGGCCATCACTTTCGATCAGACAGTTGGATCGCGCTTAAATTTTTGCACTAGTTTCAGAGGCCGTTTTCTTTGGTGTTACTATGGAATCCCAACTCGGTGACGAGGAGGTCTGGTGGGCCACACTTGAGTAACGGGTCAAAATGGACATAAGTTTTGATCCGACCGGTGGATCGCGCTCAAATGTTTGCACGCGATTTTGAAGGCCATTTTCCTTGGGGTTGATATGGAATCTCAACTTGGTGATGAGGAGGTCTGGTCGGCTAGACTTGAGTAAAGGGTCAAAATGGCCAAAACATTCAATCCGACCGTTGGATCGCCCTCAAATTTTTGCAAGAGTTTCTGCAGGCCGTTTTCCTTTGGGTTGCTATGGAATCACTGCTCGGTGAGGAGGAGGTCTGGGTAGCTTGACTTGAGTAAGGGAGTCAAAATGGCCATAACTTTCGATCTGGTAGTTGGATCGCGCTCAAATTTTTGCACGAGATTGTGGAGGGCCTTTTACTTGGGGTTTCTATGTAATCGCTACTCGGTGACGAGGAGTTTTTGTCGGCCAGACTTAAGTAACGGGTTAAAATGACCATAACTTTCGATCAGACTGTCGGATCGCGCTTAAATATTTGCACGAGTTTCTGAAATTCGTTTTCCTTGGAGTTGCTATGGAATCAGTGCTCGGTGACGAGGAGGTCTGGGCATCCAGACTTGAGTAACGGGTCCACATGGCCATAACTTTAGATCCGACCGTTGGATCGCTCTCAAATTTTAGCATAAGGTTCCGGAAGTCGATTTCCTTGGGGTTTCGATGTAATCGCTACTCAGTGACGAAGAGGTCTGGTCGACAAGAGTTGAGTAACGGGTTAAAATGGCTATAACTTTCGATCCTACCGTAGGATCGCCCACAAATATTTGCACGAGTTTCCAGAGGCCGCTTTACTTGGGGTTTCCACATAATCGATACTCGGTGACAAGGAGGTATGGTCAGCCAGACATGAGTAACAGGTCAAAATGGGCATCACTTTCGATCAAACAGTTGGATTGCGTTTAAATTTTTGCAATAGTTTCCTGAGGACGTTTTCCTTGGTGTTGCTAAGGAATCCCAACTTGGTGACGAGGAAGTCTGGTCGGCCAGACTTGAGTAATGGGTCAAAATAGCCATAACTTTTTATCCGACTGTTGGATCGCGCTCAAATATTTGCACGGCTTTCTGGATGATGTTTTCCTTCGGGTTACTATGGAATCGCTACTAAGTGACAAGGAGGTGTTGTCAGCCAGACTTGAGTTCCGGATCAAAATGGCCATAACTTTCGATCCGACCATTGGATCGCCCACAAATGTTTGCACGAGTTTCTGAAGGTCGTTTTCCTTGGGGTTTCTATGTAATCGCTTCTCGGTGACGAGGAGGTCTGGTCAGCCAGAATTGGGTAATTGGTCAAAATGGTCATAACTTTTGATCACACTGTTGGGTCGCGCTTAAATACTTGCACGAGTTTTAGAAATCCGTTTTCCTTAGGGTTGCCATGGAATCCCAACTCCGTGACGAGGAGGTCTGGTCGGCCACACTTGTGTAACAGGTCAAATTGGCCATAACTTTTGATCTGACCGTTGGATCGCGCTCAAATTTTTGCTCGAGTTTCTGGAGGATGTTTTCCTTGGGGTTCCTATGGAATCGTTACTCAGTGACGAGGAGGTGTTGTCGGCCAGACATGAGCACCAGGGCAAAATGACCATAACTTTCGATCCGACCATTGGATCACCCACTCATTTTTGCATGAGTTTCCAAAGGCCATTTTCATTGGGGTTTCTATGTAATCGCTACTCGGTGACGAGGAGGTCTGGTCAGCCAGAATTGAGTAATTGGTCAAAATGGCCATAACTTTCGATCATATTGTTGGATCGCGCTTAAATATTTGCACGAGTTTTGGAAATCCATTTTCATTGGGGTTGCTATGGAATCCCAACTCGGTGACGAGGAGGTCTGGTCGGCCACACTTGAGTAACGGGTCAAAATGGCCATAACTTTTGATCCGACCTTTGGATCGCGCTCCAATTTTTACACGAGTTTCCGGAGGATGTTTTCCATGGGGTTACTATGGAATCGCTACTCAGTGACGAGGAGGTGTTGTCGGCAAGACTTGAGTACCGGCTCAAAATGGCCATAACTTTCGATCCGACCCTGGGATCGCCCACCAATTTTTGCACGAGTTTCGGAAGGCCGTTTTCCTTGGGGTTTCTATGTATTCGCTACTCGGTGACGAGGAGGTGTTGTCGGCAAGACTTGAGTACCGGGTCAAAATGGCCCTAACTTTCGATCATACTGTTGGATCGCGCTTAAATATTTGCTCGAGTTTCAGAAATCCATTTTCCTTGGGGTTGCAATGGAATCCCAACTCGGTGACGAGGAGGTCTGGTCGGCCAAAATTGTGTCACGGGTCAAAATGGCCATAAGTTTTGATCTGACCGTTGGATCGCGCTCAAATTTTTACACGGGTTTCCGGAGGATGTTTTCCCTAGGGTTACTATGGAATCGATACTCAGTGACTTTGGACGTGTTGTCGGCAAGACTTGAGTACCGGGTTAAAATGCTTATAACTTTTGATCCGACCATGGGATCGGGCACGAATTTTTGCACGAGTTTTCGAAGGCCGTTTTCCTTGGGGTTTCTATGTAATCGCTACTCGGTGACGAGGAGGTCTGGTCAGCCAGAATTGGGTAATTGGCCAAAATGGCCATAACTTTTGATCATACTATTGGATCGCGCTTAAATATTTGCACGAGTTTCGGAAATCCATTTTCCTTGGGGTTGCCATGGAATCCCAACTCGGTGACGAGGAGGTTTGGTGGGCCAAAATTGTGTAACGGGGCAAAATGGCCATAATTTTTTATCTGACCGTTGGATCACGCTCAAACTTTTGCACGGGTTTTCGGAGGATGTTTTCCTTGGGGTTACTATGGAATCGCTACTTAGTGACTTGGAGATGTTGTCGGCAAGACTTGAGTACTGGCTCAAAATGGCTATAACTTTCGATCTGACCCTGGGATCGCCCACCAATTTTTGCATGAGTTTGGGAAGGTCGTTTTCCTTAGGGTTTCTATGTAATCGCTACTCGGTGACGAGGAGGTCTGGTAAGCCAGAATTGGGTAATTGGCCAAAATGGCCATAAGTTTCGATCATACTGTTGGATCGCACTTAAGTATTTGCACGAGTTTCGAAAAACCGTTTTCCTTGGGGTTGCAATGGAATCCCAGCATGGTGATGAGGAGGTCTGGTCGGCCAAAATTGTGTCACGGATCAAAATGGGCATAAGTTTTGATCTGACCATTGGATCGCGCTCAAATTTTTACACGGGTTTCCGGAGGATGTTTTCTTTAGGGTTACTATGGAATTGATACTTAGTGACATGGATGTGTTCTCGGCAAGACTTGAGTACCGGGTCAAAATGGCCATAACTTTTGATCCGACCATGGGATAGCCCACCAATTTTTGCACGAGTTTTGGAAGGCCGTTTTCCTTGGGGTTTCTTTGTAATCGCTACTCGGTGACGATGAGTTCTGGTCAGCCAGAATTGGATAATTGGTCAAAATTGACATAACTTTCGATCATACTGTTGGATCGCGCTTCAATATTTGCACGAGTTTTAGAAATTCATTTTCCTTGGGGTTGCAATGGAATCCCATCTCGATGACGAGGAGGTCTGGTCGGCCAAAATTGTGTAACAGGTCAAAATGGCCATAAGTTTTGATCTGACCGTTGGATCGCGCTCAAATTTTTGCTCGAGTTTCCGGAGGATGCTTTGCTTGGGGTTACTATGGATTCGCTACTCAGTGACGAGGAGGTATTGTCGGCAAGACTTGAGTACCGGCTCAAAATGGCCATAACTTTTTTTTTTTGATCAAATGTAAGAATATATTAAGATCAAAAGTAACCAGGCCACAAAAGCAGCCAAAACAAAATATATACAGAATAGGAGGGTAACAGATACCCTAAACCAAAAAAAAGGGGAACAAGCTCCCCAGAAATTTTCTTTAATAAAAACAACCCCAAGGCCAACAGCAGCCACACATAGTATTACAAAGAGAATCCAAAATTGCTCACTTCCAGCCAAGAGAAGCTGCAACACAATATGATCATCACGTAGAGAAAAACATGCAGAAACCATGCAAGCCATGAAGAGAGACCAAACCATACCAAGCCGAGCCATGCTACAAGCCATCTTCCACCAGCCGAGAGTAGTAGACAGCAGCTCATGCACACAGGGATGAGGGGACCACGCTGAATCAACTCACCCCATGCAGAAACCATGAAGAGACTCAGCTCACGTAAACACCATTCAGCCCCCAGGTAAAGAACCAATAACAGACCAGGAGCTCAGCCAAGAAAACTGCAAGTCTTCATTAAATATCACGTAGAAACCATGCAGAAACCATGCATGCCATGTGTATAATCGAACCCCGTAACCAGAACCATTCCAGACCAAGCGGATCCAGTGACTATCTTCCACCAAGCTTCAGAAACTTTTGATCCCACCGTTGGATCGCGCTCAAATTTTTGAACGAGTTTTCGAAGGATGTTTTCCTTGGGGTTTCTATGTAATGGCTACTCGGTGACGAGGAGGTCTTGTCAGCCAGAATTGGGTAATTGGTCAAAATGGCCATAACTTTTGATCATACTGTTGGATCGCGCTTTAAATATTTGCATGAGTTTCGGAAATCCGTTTTCCTTGAGGTTGCAATGGAATCCCAACTCGGTGATGAGGAGGTCCGGTGGGCCAAAATTGTGTAACCGGTCAAAATGGCCATAAGTTTTGATCTGACCGTTAGATCGCGCTCAAAGTCTTGCACGGGTTTCCGGAGGAAGTTTTTCTTCGGGTTTCTATGGAATCGCTACTCAGTGACTTGGAGGTGTTGTCGGCAAGACTTGAGTACCGGGTCAAAATGGCCACAACTTTCGATCCGACCATGGGATAGCCCACTAATTTTTGCACGAGTTTCGGATAGCCGTTTTCCTTGGGGTTTCTTTGTAATCGCTACTCGGTGACGAGGAGTTCTGGTCAGCCAGAATTGGATAGTTGGTCAAAAGGAGATAACTTTCGATCATACTGTTGGATCGCGCCTAAATATTTGCACGAGTTTCGAAAATACATTTTCCTTAAGGTTGCAATGGAATCCCAACTCGGTGACGAGGAGGTCTGGTCGGCCACACTTGTGTAACAAGTCAAAATGGCCATAACTTTTGATCCCACCGTTGGATCGCTCTCAAATTTTTGCACGACTTTTTAAAGGATGTTTTCCTTGGGGTTTCTATGTAATGGCTGCTAAGTGACGAGGAGGTGTTGTCGGCCAGACTTGAGTACCGGGTCAAAATGGCGATAACTTTCAATTCGACAATCGAATCACCCACCAATTTTTGTACGAGTTTTGGAAGGCCGTTTTCCTTGGGGTTTCTATGTAATCGCTAGTCGGTGACGAGGAGGTCTTGTCAGCCAGAAATGGGTAATTGGACAAAACGGCCAAAACTTTCGATCATATTGTTGGATCGCGCTTAAATATTTGCACGAGTTTCGGCAATCCATTTTCCTTGGGGTTGCAATAGAATCCCAACTCGGTGACGAGGAGGTATCGTCGGCCACACTTGTGTAATGGGTCAAGATGGCCATAAATTTTGATCCCACTGTTGTGTCGCGCTCAAATTTTTGCACGACTTTCTTGAGGATGTTTTCCTTGGGGTTCCTATGTAATGGCTACTAAGTGACGAGTAGGTCTTGTCAGCCAGAATTGTGTAATTGGTCAAAACGGCCATAGCTTTCTATCATCCTGTGGATCGCGCGTAAATATTTGCACGAGTTTTGGCAATCCATTTTCTTTGGGGTTGCAATGGAATCCCAACACGGTGACGAGGAGGTCTGGTCAGCCACACTTTTGTAACAAGTCAGAATGGCTAGAACTTTTGATCCCACCGTTGGATCGCGGTTAAATTTTTGCACGAGTTTCCGGAGGATTTTTTACTTGGAGTTTCTTTGTAAGGGCTACTCGGTGACGAGGAGGTGTTGTCGGCCAGACTTGAGTACCGGGTTAAAATGGCCATAACTTTGAATTCGACAATCGGATCGCCCACCAATTTTTGCACGAGTTTCGGAATGTCGTTTTCCTTGGGGTTTCTATGTAATGGCTACTAAGTGATGAGGAGGTCTTGTCAGCCAGAATTTGGTAATTGGTCAAAAGGGCCATAACTTTCTATCATACTGTTGGACCGCGCTTAAATATTTGCACGAGTTTCGAAAATCCATTCTCCTTGTGGTTGCAATGGAATCCCAACACGGTGACGAGGAGGTCTGGTCGGCCACACTTGTGTAACGAGTCAAAATGGCCATAACTTTTGATCCCACCGTTGGATCGCGCTCAAATGTTTGCACGAGTTTCTGCAGGATGTTTTCCGTGGGGTTTCTACGTAATGGCTACTATGTGAGGAGGAGGTCTTGTCAGCCAGAATTGGGTAATTTGTCAAAATGGCCATAACTTTCTGTCATACTGTTGGATCGCGCTTTAATATTTGACCGAGTTTCCGAAATCTATTTTCCTTGGGGTTGCACTGGAATCCCAACACGGTGACGAGGAGGTCTCGTCGGCCACACTTGTATAACGACTCAAAAAGGCCATAACTTTTGGTCCCACAGTTGGATCGCGCTCAAATTTTTGCACGAGTTTCCGAAGGATGTTTTCCTTGGGGTTTCTATGTAATGGCTACTAACTGACGAGGAGATGTTGTCGGCCAAAATTGGGTAAATGGTCAAAATGGCCTTAACTTTCAATTCGAGAATCGGATGGCCCACCAATTTTTGCACGAGTTTCGGAAGGCCGTTTTCCTTGGGGTTTCTATGTAATCGCTACTCGGTGACGAGTAGGTCTTGTCAGCCAGAATTGGGTAATTGGTCAAAACGACCAAAACTTTCGATCATACTGTTGGATCGCGCTTAAATATTTGCACAAGTTTCGGCAATCCGTATTCCTTGGGGTTGCAAGGGAATCCCAACGCGGTGCAAGGTGGTCTGGTCAGCCAGAATTGGGTAATTGGTCAAAATGGCCATAACTTTCGATCATACTATTGGATCGCGTTTAAATATTTGCACGAGTTTTGTCAAGCTGTTTTCATTAGGGTTGCAGTGGAATCACAACTCGTTGACGAGGAGGTCTGCTCGGCCACACTTGTGTAACGGGTCAAAATGGCCGTAACTTTTGATCCCACCGTTGGATCGCGCTCAAACTTTTGCGCGAGTTTCCGGAGGATGTTTCCCTTGGGGTTTCTATGTAATCGCTACTCGGTGACGAGGAGGTCTGGTCAGCCAGAATTGGATAATTGGTCAAAATAGCCATAACTTTCGATCATACTATTGGATCGCGCTTAAATATTTGCACGAGTTTCGGCAATCCGTTTTCCTTGGGGTTGCAACGGAATCCCAACTCGGTGACGAGGAGATCTAGTCAGCCAGAATTGGGTAATTGGTCAAAACGGCCAAAACAACCAAAACTTTCGATCACACTGTTTGATCGCGCTTAAATATTTTCATGAGCTTCGGCAATCCGTTTTCCTTGGGGTTGCAATGGAATCCCAACTCGGTGACGAGTAGGTATGGTCGGCCACACTTGTGTAACGGGTCAAAATGGCCATAACTTTTGATCCCACCGTTGGATCGCGCTCAAAATTTTGCACGAGTTTCCGGAGGATGTTTTCCTTGGGGTTTCTATGTAATCGCTACTCGGTGACGAGGAGGTCTGGTCAGCTAGAATTGGGTAATTGGTAAAAATGGTCAAAACTTTTGATCATACTGTTGGGTCGCGCTTAAATATTTGCACGAGTTTCGTCAAGCCGTTTTCTTTAGGGTTGCAGTGGAATCACAACTCGTTGACGAGGAGGTCTGCTCGGCCACACTTGTGTAACGGGTCAACATGGCCATAACTTTCGATCATACTGTTGGATCGCGCTCAAATTTTTGCACGAGTTTCCGGAGGATGTTTCCCTTGGGGTTTCTATGTAATGGCTACTATGTGACGAGGAGGTTTTGTCAGCCAGAATTGGGTAATTGGTCAAAATGGCTATAACTTTCTATCGTACTGTTGGATCACGCGTAAATATTTGCACGAGTTTCGAAAATCCGTTCTCCTTGGGGTTGCAATGGAATCCCAACACGGTGACGAGGAGGTCTGGTCGGCCACACTTGTGTAACGAGTGAAAATGGCCATAACTTTTGATCTCACCATTGGATCGCGCTCAAATTTTTGCACAAGTTTCCGGAGGATGCTTTCCGTGGGGTTTCTAAGTAATGGCTACTATGTGACGAGGAGGTCTTGTCAGCCAGTATTGGGTAATTGGTCAAAATGGCCATAACTTTCTATCATACTGTTGGATCGCGCTTAAATATTTGCACGAGTTTTCGAAATCCATTTTCCATGGGGTTGCCATGGAATCCCAACACGGTGATGAGGAGGTATGGTCGGCCACACTTGTGTAACGAGTCAAAATGGCCATAACTTTTGGTCTCACCGTTGGATCGCGCTCAAAGTTTTGCACGAGTTTCCGGAGGATGTTTTCCTTGGGGTTTCTAAGTAATGGCTACTATGTGACGAGGAGGTCTTGTCACCTAGAATTGGTTAATTGGTCAAAATGGCCATAACTTTCGATCATACTGTTGGATCGCGCTTAAATATTTGTACGAGTTTCAGCAATCCGTTTTCCTTGGGGTTGCAACGGAATCCCAACTCAGTGACGAGGAGGTCTTGTCAGCCAGAATTGGGTAATTGGTCAAAACGGCCAAAACTTTCGATCATACTGTTGGATCGCGCTTAAATATTTGCACGAGTTTCGTCAAGCCATTTTCCTTAGGGTTGCAGTGGAATCACAACTCGTTAACGAGGAGCTCTGGTCGGCCACACTTGTGTAACGGGTCAAAATGGCCATAACTTTCGATCATACTGTTGGATCGCGCCTAAATTTTTGCACGAATTTCCGGAGGATGTTTCCCTTGGGGTTTTTATGTAATGGCTACTATGTGACGAGGAGGTTTTGTCAGCCAGAATTGGGTAATTGGTCAAAATGGCCATAACTTTCGATCATACTGTTGGCTCGCGCTTAAATATTTGCACGAGTTTCGGCAATCCGTTTTCCTTGGGGTTGCAATGGAATCCCAACTCGGTGACGAGTAGGTCTGGTCGGCCACACCTGTGTAACGGGTCAAAATGGCCATAACTTTTGATCCCACCGTTGGATCGCGCTCAAATTTTTGCACGAGTTTCCGAAGGATGTTTTCCTTGTGGTTTCTATGTAATCGCTACTCGGTGACGAGGAGGTCTGGTCAGCCAGAATTGGGTAATTGGTCAAAATGGCCATAACTTTCGATCATACTATTGGATCGCGCTTAAATATTTACACGAGTTTCGGCAATCCGTTTCCCTTGGGGTTGCAACGAAATCCCAACTCTGTGACGATGAGGTCTGGTCAGCCAGAATTGGGTAATTGGTCAAAACAGCCAAAACTTTCGATCATACTGTTGGATCGCACTTAAATATTTGCACGAGTTTCGGCAATCCGTTTTCGTTGGGGTTGCAATGGAATCCCAACTCGGTGACGGTCAACATGGCATATTCTCAAAATCAATCCCTAAACAAATTAAACCTTAAAATTTGCATGCATACTCCTTCATTTGATTTATATCTTCATCTATCTCAATTAATTCTCATATATAATACTCACATTCTCATAAACTAATAGGAGTTCAAAAGATCAAATATAGAAATTTTTTTTTTTTTGGAACACAAAGAAAATCAAAATAAGAAAACTAACATTCTCCCACACTTAAAACACAACATTGTCCTCAATGTTGAAATAAAAGAAAAGGAATATAGGAGAATGACAAAAATAAAGTAAAATGTGAAAAATAAAAGATAAGGGAAAAGAAAGCAAATCTGTTTTTTTTTCTTTTTGTGCTGGGTTGCCTCCTAGTAAGCGCTTTTGTTTTATGTCATTGGCTCAACATGTTGCAGGCTCATTCTTCATAGATTGGTTCAGCTAACTCCGCAGAAGCGATGAGTTCTGCCATCCAACCTTCATAGAAAGGTTTCAAGCGATGCCCATTGACCTTGAGTACTTTGTTGGTTTCTAAACTTGTAATTTCAATTGTAATCATTTGGTCATGGAGACTCTTAGTTTTTTCTTTGTAAATCCATACATTCTCATAAGCATAATTTTGTATTTCTTCCAACATAATTCCAACCTTTTTAGGCACCAAAAAGATAGGCGCCACCCATTCACTATCCGTGATGAGGTAAATGACTCCTGCATCATGAAGGACAATTTGCAAAGCTTGCAAATCCAATGCCGAGTCATGCACGTTTCGGGGAACATATACATGCCTCTCAATCTTTTCTATCTTGGTAAAATCATAGCCATAGCTCAAAGCTACGCTTAATCCATCCTCACAATCAAAATCAAAAACTTGCTGCACACACTTATCAACTTGGTCATAGCATGTGATAGAATAAACATTGCTATAAGGATATTTCATTGCATCATGAAAATTAAATTCAATCTTTTCATCTCCTACTTCCATAGACAAAGTATCCTTACCACAATCAATCTTTGTATTGGCAGTTTTCAAGAATGGTCTCCCAAACAATATAGGATTGCTGTTTGATGAATCACAAGAATCATGTTCCATATCAAGAATATAAAAGTCGCATGGAATGACCAAACTATCAATCTTGACTAGGACATCTTCTATCACACCAAGTGGGTAAACAAAACTATGATCCGCAAGTTGTATTACAATGCTAGTTTTATTCAAAGGCTCAAGACTAAGAGAATCATAAACATGTTTGGGCATAACACTAATAGATGCACCTAAATCGCACAAGGCCCTTTTGAAACTAGCATTACCAATAACACATGGAATAGTAAACGCACCTGGGTCTTTTTGCTTCAAAGGCATATTCTTTTGAACAACAGCAGATACAACTTCACCCATACTTACCATTTCATGACCTTTCAGTTTGAAAGCTCTCTTGGTAGTACACAACTCCTTCAAGAATTTGGCATACTTGGGAATTTGCTTGATAACATCAAGCAAAGGAATGTTGAGTTCTACTTTCTTGAAAACCTCTAAAATCTCTTTTTCTTTGTCCTCTTTCTTTGACCTAGAAGAACTCACAGGAAAGGGTGGAATTATTTTAAAACTGGAATTCATTGAGGAGTTACCTTTGGAGTGTTGGTCAATATTTCAGTTTGTAGAGGAAGAGGATGTTCCTTCTTTGTACTCAATTCAGTTTCTATCTCTTCTTCTTCCTCCATCTCAATTTGTTTTGACCTTTTCTCTTCAAGTTCTTTCCCACTTCGCAGCATGATTGCACTAACATTCTCTATTAGATTCAATGCTTGGGAGGGCAATTTTCCATTCATTTGTGCTTCCAATTTCCCCACACTTGAAGCTACTTGCCCCATTTGCTTCTCCAAGTTGTGAATACTTGACCTTGTTTCTTGTTGAAAAGACATGACATTTTGTTGCAAGGTCACAGTGTTAGAAGCCAAAGTTTTCATCATCTCACGAAGATCATCATTGGATGATGACCCCATAACATTGGAGTTTGTGAATGGAGGGGGCTGTCTTGCTTGATAATTCTGTTGGGATTGAAATCCATGGGGATGGAACTGTCGGCCTTGATTGCCTTGTTGAGGTGGGTTCCCATAGCATAAGTTGGGATGATCTCTCCATGCAGGATTGTACGTGTTGGAAAAGGGATCATATTTACTCTGGGACTGTCCATTGAATGCTCCATCAACTGCATTAGCTTGTTCAATGTAATCTTCTTGCATTGTTGGGCACATATCTGAAGCATGTCCTTGTAAGGAGCATATGCTACAAACTTTCACATGTTGTACATTGCCACAAGCCAAAGAACGCACAAGAGAAGTAAGATCATTAACTTTATTCTCAAGGTTAGAAATACTTACCTCATTTACTCGTTTATTTGCGAAGTCTCCACGAGTGCCAAACTGTTTCGAGTTGGCTGCCATGTTTGAGATCAGTTGGCGTGCAGCCTCAGGTGTCTTATCGACCAATGCCCCTCCACTTGCAGCATCAATGATACTACAGTCAGTAGGCATCAATCCTTCATAGAAATATTGAATGAGCAGCTGATCGGGTATTTGATGATGAGGGCATTGAATGCACAGTTGCTCAAATCTTTCCCAATACTCGGAAAGTGTCTCTCCATGAGATTGTCGAATCCCACATATTTCTTTCCTTATGTTGGCAACTCGAGATGCTGGGAAATATTTTTCAAGGAAAATCTTCTTCATGGCATTCCAAGTTCCAATGGAACTTGGGAGAATAGAGAAAAACCATGCCTTTGCTGCCCCTTTTAAAGAGAAAGGGAAAGCTTTCAACTTAACCTGTTCTTCGTCAACTCCATTCGGTTTCATGCCAACGCAAACCATATGGAATTCCTTGAGATGAGTATGAGGATCTTCTCCTGCAAGACCATTGAAAGTTGGTAGCAAATGTATAAAACCAGATTTGAGCTCACAGTTTACATTATTGTCGATGTTTATGCATAATGGCTGATTTTCCACGTTAGGAGCAGCAAGCTCCTTAAGTGTTTGTTGTCGTGCAATAGCCATGGTGTTAAGGCGAGCTTCCTTTCGTAACCTGCGTAAAGTTTTTTCTATTTCGAGATCCAACTGCACTTGACTTTGATTAGTAGAACGGGTTACTGGCATAAATCATCAAGAAAACTCAAAAGAAACCAACCACACAAGAGATCGAAAACAATGCAAATTGTACGAAAATCCTACGCTAGAAAACTAAAACTGCCTAAAAACACTAGAAAATAGAGGAATTTGGCCTCGATAGGGTGGGGCTAGTGGCTCCCCACTAGTCCTGTTTAGAACATCATTTCCCTTCAGGAAACAAAAGGCCGATACCTAATTCCACCAAAAATTCTGTTTTGAACAGTACCGCTGCCGCAAGTGAACAGTACCGCATCAATAAAAAATTCCTTTTTTTTTCAGAAAAAGAAATAACAATCACAACAAATAAAACTAATAGCACAAGAATCAACTAAAATTACTTCCCCGGCAACGGCGCCAAAATTTGTTGCGATGTCGTGGTCACACAAATTAATTACCCTAGCTTAAAACACAACACACAAGATAGTATAGAGCAAGCAAGGGGTCGATCCCACGAGGAAGATTCAAGTAAGATTTTTATGCTAGATGATATGCAATTTGGGGGGGTTTTGGACGTTATCTAGATTAAAGCAAAAGAAAACAGAAAACTATCAAACGAAATTTAATAAAATCAGAAAATTATCAAGAGAACAAACCTTGGTCACAAGCACACATCCACCTACAGAAATCAGAACTGATCATGGAAACGAAACATCAATTTATATTCTGAATATTTATCTCTTCTTAAAATTGGTTAGTTAACGGATCCGCCGTATAACTAACCCTAACCATCAAACAACCACAGTTTCCGCACTAGTAATTTAATTCAATGGCAGCCTTAAGAACTAGATAAGTTGATTAATCAAGAAAACATATCTGTCCGCAGTCTATGTTTAATTTGATTGAATGTTCTCCCTAAGATTAATAACATAGATCCACCACAATTATTAAACTCAGTTGCTTCACAAGTTCATATACCCCAACTCCGGTTTTGATATCAAACTTAGCAATAGATTGTCTACAATAATAACTTAGAGTCCGCTCTAGCAATTAAAATAAACAATCATAGGAAAAATAAGCATAGGAGAACAAACATATTCATCATATAAACTAAAAAGAAAAGGTAAAATAAATCTCACAGTTCTTGAAATTCGAAGGTTTCCATGTCCTTGCAACCAAGAAAAAGTGTTTAGCCTTGCATGTTTGTTGAACAACTAATCAAAAAGAAGGAAGAGTGCATAATTTAGGGTTTCTTAGAGGAGGGGGGTGTTTTTCTCCTCTTGGCTGGCTGCCCCCCTTCTCTTCTCTCATTCTTTTTATATCCTAGGAAACCCTAGTCTCTATTTTACAAAATAGTCCTTCCTTAAGTTGACAGTTTACATTTAAGTACTTCAATAACTATTTTTCCTAAAAAGGAGAAATAGCCTTGCATGAAATCTTCAAACTCTGACTTAGAGGAGCTAAATTGCTGATATAAAAACTTGGATGTCGGTTTAGATGTTTTGGAATGTAATTTGGACTCGTTTCTTCACGAAACCTGTTTGCTGGCAGAATTCAGTTGTCATCTTTGGAAAATCATATCTCCCTCACTTCTGTAGCTCCAGATATTAAATTTTGAATGGCTAAAGGTCAACACTGGCAGAATGCGAGATTTGACTTTGCAGGATGTGATTTCCATGATCTTTCTCCTTTTATTTTTCTTGCATTACATTTCCAGAAAGATATGGATGTTAGCTTTTTAGTGCCACTGGAATCACTTCATTTCGATCTCTAGAACTCACGCTCTGCACAAAACATCGACTGAACGTCAAATCTGCCAATTACCTCCAATTTACTCCTTTTTGCATCTTTCATCCAAAAATGCCTTCAAAACATAAAACAAAGAATATCAAGGCATTTCATATATAAAACATGGACAAAACATTAGGTAGATGTGGGTGAAACTATCGAATAATATGGTTACATCAGAATCCCAACTCGGTGACGAGTAGGTCTGGTCAGCCACAGCTGTGTAACGGGTTAAAATGGCCATAACTTTTGATCCCACCGTTGGATCGCGCTTAAATTTTTGCACAGGTTTCCGGAGGATGTTTTCCTTGCGGTTTCTATGTAATCGCTACTCGGTGACGAGGAGGTCTGGTCAGCCAGAATTGGGTAATTGGTCAAAATGGCCATAACTTTCGATCATATTATTGGATCGCACTTAAATATTTGCACGAGTTTCGGCAATCCGTTTTCCTTGGGGTTGCAACGGAATCCCAACTCTATGACGAGGAGGTCTGGTCAGCCAGAATTGGGTAATTGGTCAAAACGACCAAAACTTTCGATCATACTGTTGGATCGCGCTTAAATATTTGCACGAGTTTCGGCAATCCGTTTTCCTTGGGGTTGCAATGGAATCCCAACTCGGTGACGAGGAGGTCTGGTCGGCCACACTTGTGTAACGGGTCAAAATGGCCATAACTTTTGATCCCATCGTTGGATCGCGCTCAAATTTTTGCACGAGTTTCCGGTGGAAGTTTTCCTTGGGGTTTCTATGTAATCGCTACTTGGTGACAAGGAGGTCTGGTCAGCCAAAATTGGGTAATTGGTCAAAATGGCCATAACTTTTGATCATACTGTTGGGTCGCGCTTAAATATTTGCACGAGTTTCGGCAATCCGTTTTCCTTGGGGTTGCAATGGAATCCCAACTCGGTGACGAGGAGGTCTGGTCGGCCACACTTGTGTAACGGGTCAAAATGGCCATAACTTTTGATCCCATCGTTGGATCGCGCTTAAATTTTTGCACGAGTTTCCGGAGGAAGTTTTCCTTGGGGTTTCTATGTAATCGCTACTTGGTGACAAGGAGGTCTGGTCAGCCAAAATTGGGTAATTGGTCAAAATGGCCATAACTTTCGATCATACTGTTGAGTCGCCCTTAAATATTTGCACGAGTTTCGTCAAGCCGTTTTCCTTAGGGTTGCAGTGGAATCACAACTCGTTGACGAGGAGGTCTGGTTGGCCACACTTGTGTAACGGGTCAAAATGGCCATAACTTTCGATCATACTGTTGGATCGCGCTCAAATTTTTGGACGAGTTTCTGGAGGATGCTTTTCGTGGGGTTTCTAAGTAATGGCTACTATGTGACGAGGAGGTCTTGTCAGCTAGAATTGGGTAATTGGTCAAAATGGCCATAACTTTCTATCATACTGTTGGATCGCTCTTAAATATTTGCACGAGAAATCCATTTTCCATGGGGTTGCAATGGAATCCCAACACGGTGACGAGGAGGTCTGGTCGGCCACACTTGTGTAACGAGTCAAAATGGCCATAACTTTTGATCCCACCGTTGGATCGCGTTCAAATTTTTGCTCGAGTTTCCGGAGGATGTTTTGCTTGGGGTTTCTAAGTAATGGCTACTATGTGACGAGGAGGTCTTGTCACCCAGAATTGGTTAATTGGTCAAAATGGCCATAACTTTCTATCATATTGTTGGATCGCGTTTAAATATTTGCACGAGTTTCTGAAATCCGTTTTCCATGGGGTTGCCATGGAATCCCAACACGGTGACGAGGAGGTCTGGTCGGCCACACTTGTGTAATGACTCAAAATGGCCATAACTTTTGATCCCACTGTTGGATCGCGCTTAAATTTTTGCACGAGTTTTCGAAGGATGTTTTCCTTGGGGTTTCAATGTAATGGCTACTAACTGACGAGTTGTTGTCGGCCAAAATTGGGTAAATGGTCAAAATAGCCTTAACTATCAATTCGACAATCAGATCGCCCACCAATTTCTGCACGAGTTTCGGAAGGTCGTTTTCCTTGGGGTTTCTATGTAATCGCTACTTGGTGACGAGGAGGTCTTGTCAGCCAAAATTGGCCAATTGGTCAAAACGACCAAAACTTTCGATCATACTGTTGGATCGCGCTTAGATATTTACACGAGTTTCGGCAATCCGTTTTCCTTGGGGATGCAACGGAATCCCAACTCAGTGCAAGGAGGTCTGGTCAGCCAGAATTGGGTAATTGGTCAAAATGGCCATAACTTTCGATCATACTGTCAGATCGCGCTTAAATATTTGCACGAGTTTCGTCAAGCCGTTTTCCTTAGGGTTGCAGTGGAATCACAACTCGTTGACAAGGAGGTCTGGTCGGCCACACTTGTGTAACGGGTCAAAATGGCCGTAACTTATGATCCCACTGTTAGATCGAGCTCAAAATTTTGCGCGAGTTTCCGGAGGATGTTTCCCTTGGGGTTTCTATGTAATCGCTACTCAGTGACGAGGAGATCTGGTCAGCTAGAATTGGATAATTGGTCAAAATGGTCATAACTTTCGATCATACTATTGGATCGCGCTTAAATATTTGCACGAGTTTCGGCAATCCCTTTTCCTTGGGGTTGCAACGGAATCCCAACTCGGTGACGAGGAGGTCTGGTCAGCCAGAATTGGGTAAGTGGTCAAAACGACCAAAACTTTCGATCATACTGTTGGATCCCGCTTAAATATTTTCACGAATTTCGGCAATCCGTTTTCCTTGGGGTTGCAACGAAATCCCAACTCGGTTACGAGTAGGTCTGGTCGGCCACACTTGTGTAACGGGTCAAAATGGCCATAACTTTTGATCCCACTGTTGGATCGCGCTCAAATTTTTGCACGAGTTTCCGGAGGATGTTTTCCTTGGGGTTTCTATGTAATCGCTACTCAGTGACGAGGAGGTCTGGTCAACCAGAATTGGGTAATTGGTCAAAATGGCCATAACTTTCGATCATACTGTTGGATCGCGCTTAAATATTTGCACGTGTTTCGTCAAGCCGTTTTCCTTAGGGTAGCAGTGGAATCACAACTCGGTGACGAGGAGGTCTGGTCGGCCAAAATTGGGTCATTAGTGAAAACGACCAAAACTTTCGATCATACTGTTGGATCGCGCTTAAATATTTGCACGAGTTTCGTCAAGCCCTTTTCCTTGGGGTTACAGTTGCAATGGAATCACAACTCGTTGACGAGGAGGTCTGGTTGGCCACACTTGTGTAACGGGTTAAAATGGCCATAACTTTTGATCATACTGTTGGATCGCGCTCAAATTTTTGCACGAGTTTCTGGAGGATGTTTCCCTTGGGGTTTCTATGTAATGGCTATTATGTGACGAGGAGGTTTTGTCAGCTAGAATTGGGTAATTGGTCAAAATGGCCATAACTTTCTATCATACTGTTGGATCGCGCGTAAATATTTCCACGAGTTTCAAAAATCCGTTCTCCTTGGGGTTGCAATGGAATCACAACTCGATGACGAGGAGGTCTGGTCGGCCACACTTGTGTAACGGGTCGAAATGGCCGTAACTTTTAATCCCACCGTTGGATCGCTCTCAAATTTTTGCACGAGTTTCCGGAGGATGTTTCCCTTGGGGTTTTTATGTAATCGCTACTCGGTGACGAGGAGGTCTTGTTAGCCAGAATTGGGTAATTGGTCAAAATGGCCATAACTTTCGATCATACTGTTGGATCGCGCTTAAATATTTGCACGAGTTTCGTCAAGCCGTTTTCCTTGGGGCTGCAGTGGAATCCCAACTCGGTGCCGAGGAGGTGGGGTCGGCCACACTTGTGTAATCGGTAAAAATGGCCATAACTTTTGATCCAACTGTTGGATCGCGCTCAAATTTTTGCACGAGTTTCCACAGGATGTTTTCCTTAGGGTTTCTATGTTATGGCTACTAAGTGACGAGGTGGTCTTGTCAGCCAGAATTGGGTAATTGGTCAAAATGGCCATAAGTTTCGATCATACTGTTTGATCGCGCTTAAGTATTTGCACGAGTTTCGGAAATCCGTTGTCCTTGGGGTTGCAATGGAATCCCAACTCGGTGACGAGGAGGTCTGGTCGGCCACACTTGTGTAACGGATCAAAATGGCTATAACTTTCGATCATACTGTTGGATCGCGCTCAAATTTTTGCACGAGTTTCCGAAGGATGTTTCCCTTGGGGTTTCTATGTAATGGCTACTTAGTGACGAGGAGTTGTTGTCGGCCACACTTGAGTACCGGGTCAAAATGGCCATAACTTTTGATCCCACCGTTGGATCGCGCTCAAATTTTTGCACGAGTTTCCGGAGGATGTTTTCCTTGGGGTTTCTAAGTAATGGCTACTATGTGACGAGGAGGTCTTGTCAGCCAGAATTGGTTAATTGGTCAAAATGGCCAGAACTTTCTATGATACTGTTGGATCGCGCTTAAATGTTTGCACGAGTTTTCGAAATCAGTTTTCCATGGGGTTGCCATGGAATCCTAAAATGGTGACGAGGAGGTCTGGTCGGCCACACTTGTGTAACGACTCAAAATGGCCATAAGTTTTGTTCCCCCCACTGGATCGCGCTCAAATTTTTGCACGAGTTTCTGAAGGATGTTTTCCTTTGGGTTTCTATGTAATGGCTACTTAGTGACGAGGAGGTGTGGTCGGCCACACTTGAGTACCGGGTCAAAATGGCCATAACTTTTGATCCCACCGTTGGATCGCGCTCAAATTTTTGCACGAGTTTCCGGAGGATGTTTTCCTTGGGGTTTCTAAGTAATGGCTACTATGTGACGAGGAGGTCTTGTCAGCCAGAATTGGTTAATTGGTCAAAATGGCCAGAACTTTCTATGATACTGTTGGATCGCGCTTAAATGTTTGCACGAGTTTTTGAAATCAGTTTTCCATGGGGTTGCCATGGAATCCTAAAACGGTGACGAGGAGGTCTGGTCGGCCACACTTGTGTAACGACTCAAAATGGCCATAAGTTTTGATCCCCCCGTTGGATCGCGCTCAAATTTTTGCACGAGTTTCCGAAGGATGTTTTCCTTTGGGTTTCTATGTAATGGCTACTAACTGACGAGGAGTTGTTGTCGGCCAAAATTGGGTAAATGGTCAAAATGGCCTTAACTATCAATTCGACAATCAGATCGCCCACCAATTTTTGCACGAGTTTCGGAAGGTCGTTTTCCTTGGGGTTTCTATGTAATCGCTACTCGGTGACGAGGAGGTCTTGTCAGCCAGAACTGGATAATCGGTCAAAACGACCAAAACTTTTCGATCATACTATTGGATCGCGCTTAAAATATTTGCACGAGTTTTGACAATCCGTTTTCCTTGGGGTTGCAACGGAATCCCAACTCGGTGCAAGGAGGTCTGGTCAGCCAGAATTGGGTAATTGGTCAAAATGGCCATAACTTTATATCATATTGTTGGATCGCGCTTAAATATTCGCTCGAGTTTCCGAAATCCGTTTTCCTTGGGGTTGCAATGGAATCCCAACTCGGTGACGAGAGGTCTGGTCGGCCACACTTGTGTAAAGGGTCAAAATGGCCGTAACTTTTGATCCCACCGTTGGATCGCACTCAAAGTTTTGCACGAGTTGCCGGAGGATGTTTCCCTTGGGGTTTCTATGTAATCGCTACTCGATGACGACGAGGTCTGGTCAGCCAGAATTGGGTAATTGGTCAAAATGGCCATAACTTTCGATCATACTGTTGGATCACGCTTAAATATTTGCATGAGTTTCGTCAAGCCGTTTTCATTTGGGTTGCAGTGGAATCCCAAATCGGGGACGAGAAGGTCCGGTCGGCCACACTTGTGTAACGAATCAAAATGGCCAGAACTTTTGATCCCACCGTTGGATCGCGCTCAAATTTTTGCACGAGTTCCCAGAGGATTTTTTCCTTGGGGGTTCTATGTAATGGCTAGTCAGTGATGAGGAGGTGTTGTCGTCCAGAATTGAGTACCGGGTCCAAATGGCCATAACTTTCAATTCGACCATCGGATCGCACACCAATTTTTGCACGAGTTTCAGAAGGCCGTTTTCCTTGGGGTTTCTATGTAATCGCTACTCGGTGACGAGGAGGTCTTGTCAGGCAGAATTGGGTAATTGGTCAAAACGGCCAAAACTTTCGATCATTGTGTTGGATTGCGCTTAAATATTTGCACGAGTTTCAAAAATCCGTTCTCCTAGGGGTTGCAATGGAATCCCAACATGGTGACGAGGAGGTCTGGTCGGCCATACTTGTGTAACGAGTTAAAATGGCCATAACTTTTGATCCCACCGTTGGATCGCGCTCAAATTTTTGCAAGAGTTTCGGGAGGATTTTTTCCTTGGGGTTTCTGTGTAATCGCTACTCGATGACGAGGAGGTCTGGTCAGCCAAAATTGGGTAATTGTTTAAAATGGCCATAACTTTCGATCATACTGTTGGATCGCGCTTAAATATTTGCACGAGTTTCGTCAAGATGTTTTCCTTAGGGTTGCAGTGGAATCACAACTCGGTGACGAGGAGGTGTGTGGTCGGCCACACTTGTGTAACGGGTGAAAATGGCCGTAACTTTTGATCCCATCGTTGGATCGCTCTCAAATTTTTTGCACGAGTTTCTGGAGGATGTTTTCCTTGGGGTTTCTAAGTAATGGCTACTATGTGACAAGGAGGTCTTGTCAGCCAGAATTGGGTAATTGGTCAAAATGGCCATAACTTTCTATCATGCTGTTGGATCGCGCGTAAATATTTGTACGAGTTTCGAAAATCCGTTCTCCTTGGGGTTGCACTGGAATCCCAACAGGGTGACGAGGTGGTCTGGTCGGCCACACTTGTGTAACGAGTCAAAATGTCCATAACTTTTGATCCCACCGTTGGATCGTGCTCAAACTTTTGCACGAGTTTCCGGAGGATTTTTTCCTTGGGGTTTCTGTGTAATGGCTACTCGGTGACGAGGAGGTGTTGTCGGCCAGACTTGCATACCGGGTCAAAATTGCCATAACTTTCAATTCGACAATCGGATCGCTCACCAATTTTTGCACGAGTTTCGGAAGGCCATTTTCCTTGGGGTTTCTTTGTAATCCCTACACGGTGACGAGGAGGTCTTGTCAGCCAGAATTGGGTAATTGGTCAAAGCGACCAAAACTTTCGATCATACTGTTGGATCGCGCTTAAATATTTGCACGAGTTTCAGCAATCCGTTTTCCTTGGGGTTGCAACGGAATCCCAACTCGTTGACGAGGAGGTCTCGTCAGCTAGAATTGGGTTATTGGTCAAAATGGCCATAACTTTCGATCATACTGTTGGACCGCGCTTAAATATTTGCACGAGTTTGGACAATCCGTTTTCTTTGGGGTTGCAATGGAATCCCAACTCGATTTGAAATTTCAGCTTGGCCATTCGTTTGAGGATGATATGTTGTGGAAGTTCGATGAGTCACATGATATTTGCGTAGCAATGCTCCATGGAACGATTACAGAAATGAGTGCCACGATCACTAATGATAGCTTTAGGGATTCCAAACCTGTCAAATATGTGAGTCCTGACAAAATCTAAAACAACCTTAGCATCGTTAGTTCGTGTGGCTTTCGCCTCAATCCATTTGGACACATAATCAACAGCAAGAAGAATATAAAGATTGCCAGATGAAGAAGGAAATGGACCCATAAAGTCAATACCCCAAACATCAAAAATTTCACTTACAAGAATATTCGTTAAAGGCATTTGATTCTTATGAGTGATATTACCTGTTCTTTGGCATTTTTCACATGATTTGCAGAAGCAGATATGCATGTCTTTAAAAATAGAAGGCCAATAGAAACCACTTTCAAGTACCTTGTGGGCTGTTCTTTTTGCTCCAAAATGCCCACCACAAGAATGAGAATGACAAAAAGTGAGAATGGAATGAAATTCATCTTGTGGTACACACCTCCTAACTACTTGATCCGCACAAAATTTCCAAAGGTAAGGATCGTCCCAAAAATAATATTTAGCATCAGCTCGTAACTTATCTTTTTGGGGTTTAGACAAACCTGGAGGGAATTCTTTGGTGACTAAATAGTTTACCAAATCAGCATACCATGGTCTTGTAGAGGAATGCAACATATACAACTGCTCATCGGGGAATGTCTCTCTTATTGTTTCGATCTGTATATCCTCGGTCCTCAGTCGGCTCAAGTGATCAGCCACATGGTTTTCAGCACCTTTTTTGTCTTTGATCTCAAGATCGAATTCTTGTAAAAGCAAGATCCACCTAATCAGTCTTGGTTTGGACTCCTTCTTCTTCAAAAGATACCTGAGAGCTGCATGGTCAGTAAAAACAATGACTTTTGTACCAAGTAGATATGACCTGAATTTTTCAAGAGCAAACACCACTGCAAAAAGTTCCTTTTCAGTTGTATGGTAATTGCATTGTGCTCCATCCAACATGCGAGAAGCATAGGCGATAACATGCAAATTCTTCCCAATTCTTTGCCCAAGCACAGCTCCTACCGCATAGTCACTCGCATCACACATTATCTCAAAAGGTTCATCCCAATTTGGTGGTTGGATGATAGGGGCAGATGTGACACGTCTTAAGCTCATCATGGGCATCTTTACATGCTTGATCAAACACAAAATCCACTTCTTTGGCTAATAGTTTGCACAAGGGTGCTGTAATCTTCAAGAAATCTTTGATAAAGCGTCGATAGAAACCTGCATGGCCTAGAAAAGAACGAACTTCCCTCACGCATAAGGGGTAAGGCAATGATGAAATAACATCTATCTTAGCTTTATCAACCTCTAATCCACGTGAAGACACAACATGCCCAAGAACTATTCCTTGTTCTACCATAAAATAACACTTTTCATAGTTCAAGCCAAGGTTAGTTTCAATGCACCTTTTCAAGATTAAAGATAAATTTTCTAGACATTTATCAAAATAATCACCATACACCGTGAAATCATCCATAAAAACCTCGATTATTCTTTCAACATAGTCAGAAAAAATACTCATCATGCATCTTTGAAAAGTTGCAGGAGCATTACAGAGACCAAAAGGCATTCTCCTATATGCATATGTACCAAATGGACATGTAAATGTAGTCTTTTCTTGATCCTCAGGATTAATAACAATCTGATTGTATCCACTATATCCATCAAGAAAGCAATAAAAAGACTTACCTGTTAGGCGTTCAAGCATTTGATCCATGAATGGTAATGGGAAATGATCTTTGCGTGTAGAAAGATTGAGCTTTTTGTAATCAACACACATTCTCCATCCACTCGAGATGCGAGTAGGAATGAGCTCATTATTTTTGTTTTATTCCGTCTTTTTAGGCACCACATGGATTGGCGCGACCCATTTACTGTCAGTGATGGGGTAAATGACTCCTGCATCTAACAGTTTCAAAATTTCAGCTTTCACTACCTCCATCATAGGCGGGTTCAACCTCCTTTGCATTTCCCTTGTTGGTTTGTGTTGTCCTCCAATAGTATGTGATGCATACACATTGAGGGACTAATGCCCTTGATGTCGGCTAAAGTCCATCCAATGGTGGTCTTGTGATCACACAACAACTTCACAAGTTTTTCCTCTTACATACTTGTCAAACCTTTTGCTATGATAACGGGAAGTGTATTGTTGTCGCCAATGAATACATATTTCAAATTATCGGGCAACGGTTTTAATTCTAACTCGGGGGCCTGTAAAATAGATGGCAAAAGCTTTTTATGTGAGAGTACTAAATCAACAAAGACATTACCATGAGGAACGGTTTGCAAAGCTTGTAAGGCCAATACTAATTCGTGCACGTTTTGGGGAACACACATGTGCCTCTCCATCTCTTCTATCTTGGTGAAATCATAGCCATAGCTCAAAGCTATGCTTAATCCATCTTCGCAATCAAATTCACAAACTTGCTGCACACACTTATCAATTTGGTCATAGCATGTGATAGAATAAACATTGCTATAAGGATATTTCATTGCATCATGAAAATTGAATTCAATTTTTTCATCTCCTACTTCCATAGACAAGGTATCCTTACCACAATCAATCTTTGTGTTGGCGATTTTCAAGAATGGTCTCCCAAACAATATAGGAGTGCTGGTTGATGAATCACAAGAATCATGTTCCATATCAAGAATATAAAAATCACATGGAATAACCAGACTATCAATCTTGACTAGGACATCTTCTATCACACCAAGTGGGTAAACAAAACTACGATCCGCAAGTTGTATTACAATGCTAGTTTTATTCAAAGGCTCAAGACTAAGAGAATCATAAACATGTTTAGGCATAACACTAATGGATGCACCTAAATCGCATAAAGCTCTTTTAAAACTAGCATTACCAATAACACATGGGATAGTAAACGCACCTGGGTCTTTTTGTTTCAAAGGCAGATTCTTTTGAACAACGGCAGATACAACTTCACCCATACTTACCGTTTCATGACCTTTCAGTTTGAAAGCTCTCTTGGTAGTACACAACTCCTTCAAGAATTTTGCATACTTGGGAATTTGCTTGATAGCATCAAGCAAAGGAATGTTGAGTTCCACTTTCTTGAAAACCTCTAAAATCTCTTTTTCTTTGTCTTCTTTCTTTGACCTAGAAGAACTCACAGGAAAGGGTGGAATTGTTTTAAAACTGGAATTAATTGAGTGAGGAGTTACCTTTGGAGTGTTGGTCTTTATTTCAGTTTGTGGAGGAGAAGGATGTTCCTTCTTTGTACTCAATTCAGTTTCTATCTCTTCTTCTTCCTCCATCTCAATTTGTTTCAACCTTTTCTCTTCAAGTTCTTTCCCACTTCGCAGCATGATTGCACTAACATTCTCTTTTGGATTTAATGCTTGGGAGGGCAATTTTCCATTCATTTGTGCTTCCAATTTCCCACACTTGAAGCTACTTGCCCCATTTGCTTCTCCAAGTTGTGAATACTTGACCTTGTTTCCTGTTGAAAAGACATGACATTTTGTTGCAAGGTCACAGTTAGAAGCCAAAGTTTTCATCATCTCACGAAGATCATCATTGGATGATGACCCCATAACATTGGAGTTTGTGAATGGAGGGGGTTGTCTTGCTTGATAATTTTGTTGGGGCTGAAATCCATGGGGATGGAACTGTCGGCCTTGATTGCCTTGTTGGGATGGGTTGCCGTAGTGTAAGTTGGGATGATCTCTCCATCCAGGATTGTACGTGTTGGAAAAGGGATCATATTTACGCTGGGGCTGTCCGTTGAATGTTCCATCAATTGCATGAGCTTGTTCAATGTAGTCTTCTTGCATTGTTGGGCACATATATGAAGCATGTCCTTGTAAGGAGCATATGCTACAAACTTTCACCTGCTGCACATTTCCACAAGCCAAAGAACGCACAAGAGAAGTAAGATCATTAACTTTACTTTCAAGGTTAGAAATACTTACCTCATTTACTCGTTTGTTGGAGAAGTCTCCACGAGTGCCAAATTGTTTTGAGTTGGCTGCCATGTTTGAGATCAATTGGCGTGCAGCCTCGGGTGTCTTATCCACCAATATGCCTCCACTTGCAGCATCAATGATACTACGGTCAGTAGGCATCAATCCTTCATAGAAATATTGAATGAGCAGCTGATCGGGTATTTGATGATGAGGACATTGAATGCAGAGTTGCTCAAATCTTTCCCAATATTCGGAGAGTGTCTCTCCATGAGATTGCCGAATCCCACATATTTCTTTCCTTATGCTGGCAACTCGAGATGCTGGGAAATACTTCTCAAGGGAAATCTTCTTCATAGCATTCCAAGTTCCAATAGATCCTGGGAGAATAGAGAAAAGCCATGCCTTTGCTGCCCCCTTCAAAGAGAAAGGGAAAGCTTTCAACTTAACTTGTTCTTCATCAACTCCATTCGGTTTCATGCCAACACAAACCATATGGAACTCCTTGAGACGAGTATGAGGATCTTCTCCTGCAAGACCATTAAATGTTGGTAACCAATGTATAAAACCAGATTTGAGCTCAAAGTTTACATTATTGTCAATGTTTATGCACAATGGTTGATTTTCCACGTTAGGAGCAGCAAGCTCCTTGAGTGTTTGTTGCCGTGCAACCGCCATGGTGTTGAGGCGAGCTTCCTTTCTTAACCTGCGTAAAGTGCTTTCTATTTCAACATCAACCTGCACTTGAATTTGATTAGTAGAACGGGTCACAAGCATAAATTGCTAAGAAAACTCAAAAGAAAGTAACCACACAAGAGATCGAAAACAATGCAAATTGTACGAAAATCTTACGGTAGAAAACTAAAACTGCCTAAAAACACTAGAAAACAGCGGAATTTGGCGTCAATAGGGTGGGGCTAGTGATTAATCACTAGTCCTGTTCAGAACGTCGTTTTCCTTCAGGAAACCAAAGGTCGATACCTAATTCCACCAAAAACTCTGTTTTGAACAGTACCGCTGCCGCAAGTGAACAGTACCGTCGCAAGCAAAAATTCTATTTCTCTTTTTTTTTTTCAGAAAAAGAAATAACAATCACAGAAAATAAAAATAATAGCACAAGAATCAACTAAAATTACTTCCCCAACAACGACGCCAAAATTTGTTGCGATGTCGCGGTCGCACAAATTAATTACCATAGCTTAAAACACACAAGATAGTATAGAGCAAGCAAGGGGTCGATCCCACGAGGAAGTTTCAAGTCAGATTTTTATGTTGTACGTTATGTAATTGGGGGGATTTGGTTTGTGATTATCTAAACTATGGCAGCAATTAAACTAGCAAACAAAATCAATTAAAACCGAAACTTATCAAGAAAACAAACCTTGGTCGCAAGCACACATCCACCAACGGAAATTAGAACCGATCCTTGAAACGAAAATTGCAGTTTATGTTCTGAAATTTTATTTTTTCTTAACGTTGATTAATTAACGGATCCGCCGTATAACTAATCCTAACCAACAAACAATCAAAGTGTCCGCACTAATGATTCAATTTAATGGTAGCTTTAAGAACTAGATAATTTCATCAAGATTAACATACAAGCTGTCCGCAGCTTGTGTCACTTTGTTCAAATGTTCTCCCTAAGTTCAATAACGTAGTTCCGCCACAATTATCAAGCTTAGTTGCTTCACAAGTTCATATATCACAACTCCGGTTTTGATATTAAACTTAGCAATAGATTATTCACAGCAATAACTTAGAGTCCGCTCTAGCAATCATCAACAACAATCATAGGAAATATGCATAGGAAAACAATCATACTCATTCATAACATAAACTGAAAATAAAAGGAAGAATAAATCTCACGGTTCTTGAAATCCGAAGGTTTGTTGTGTCCTTGCAACCAAGAAAAGAGCTTAGCCTTGCATAACTATTGAACAACTACTTCTAAAGAATGAAAAGAGCATGATTTTTGGGTTTGTAGAGGAGAGAATTTGTGTTTATTCTCTGCTGGCTGCTGCCTCCTTCTGCTCTCCCTCTTTTCTGCTGGCTCCTGCCTCTTCTCTCTTTCTTTTTATATGCTAAGAAACCCTAGTCTCTATTTTACAAAATAGTCCTTCCTTAAGTTGGCAGTTTACATTCAAGTACTTCAATAACTATTTTCCCTAAAAAGAAGAAATAGCCTTGCATGAAATCTTCAAGCTCTGACTTAGAGGAGCTAAATTGCTGATATAAAAACTTGGAGGTCGGTTAAGATGCTTCGGAATGTAATTTGGACTTGTTTCTTCACGAAACCTGTTTGCTGACAGAATTCGGTTGTCATCTTTGGAAAATCATATGTCCCTCATATGACATCGTTTTTAGCTGATAATTGGAGCGTGGATAGGTCTTTGAATTAGGAATCCAAGAAAATTGAGTTTGAATCAATTGGACTTCTGTAGCTCCAGATATTAAATTTTGAATGGCCAAAGGTCAACACTGGCAGAATGCGAGATTTGACTTTGCAGGATGTGATTTCCATGATCGTTCTCTTTTTATTTTTCTTGCATTACATTTCCAAAAAGGTATGGATGTTAGCTTTTTAGTGCCACTGGAATCACTTCATTTCGATCTCTAGAACTCACGCTCTGCACAAAACATCGACTTAACATCAAATCTGCCAACTACCTCCAATTTACTCCTTTTTGTATCTTTCATCCAGAAGTACCTTCAAAACATAAAACAAAGAATATCAATCCATTTTATATATAAAACATGGACAAAACATTAGGTAGATGTGGGTTAAACTATCGAATAATATGGTTACATCAGAGTTTCCGGAGGATTTTTTTCTTAGGGTTTCTATGTAATGGCTACTCGATAACGAGGAGGTGTTGTCGGCCAGACTTGAGTACCGGGTCAAAATGACCATAACTTTCTATCATACTGTTGGATCGCGCTTAAATATTTGCATGAGTTTCAGCAATCCATTTTCCTTGGGGGTGCAATGGAATCCCAACTCGGTGACGAGTAGGTCTGGTCGGCCACACTTGTGTAACGGGTCAAAATGGCCATAACTTTTGATCCCACCGTTGGATCGCGCTCAAATTTTTTCACCAGTTTCCGAAGGACGTTTTCCTTGGGGTTTCAATGTAATGGCTACTAAGTGACGAGGAGGTCTTGTCAGCAAGAATTGGGTAATTAGTCAAAACGACCAAAACTTTTGATCATATTGTTGGATCGCGCTTAAATATTTGCACGAGTTTCAGCAATCCGTTTTCCTTGAGGGTGCAATGGAATCCCAACACGGTGAGGAGGAGGTCTTGTCAGCCAGAATTGGGTAATTGGTCAAAACGGCCAAAATTTTCGATCATACTGTTGGATCGCGCTTAAATATTTATACGAGTTTCGGCAATCCATTTTCCTTGGGGTTGCAATGGAATCCCAACTCGGTGACGAATAGGTCTGGTCAGCCACACTTGTGTAACAGGTCAAAATGGCCATAACTTTTGATCCCACCGTTGGATCGCGCTCAAATTTTTGCACGAGTTTCCGAAGGATGTTTTCTTTGGGGTTTCTATGTAATGGCTACTAAGTGACGAGGAGGTCTTGTCAGCCAGAATTGGGTAATTGCTCAAAACGGCCAAAACTTTCGATCATACTGTTGGATCGCGCTTAAATATTTGCACGAGTTTCAGCAATCCGTTTTCCTTGGGGGTGCAATGGAATCCCAACACGGTGAGGAGGAGGTCTTGTCAGCCAGAATTGGGTAAGTGGTCAAAACGGCCAAAACTTTTGATCATACTGTTGGATCGCGCTTAAATATTTGCACGAGTTTCGGCAATCCGTTTTCCTTGGGGTTGCAATGGAATCCCAACTCGGTGACGACTAGGTCTAGTCGGCCACACTTGTGTAACGGGTCAAAATGGCCATAACTTTTGATCCCACCGTTGGATCGCGTTCAAATTTTTGCACGAGTTTTCCGAAGAATGTTTTCGTTGGGGTTTCTATGTAATGGCTACTAAGTGACGAGGAGGTCTTGTCAGCCACAATTGGGTAATTGGTCAAAACGACCAAAACTTTCGATCATACTATTGGATCGCCCTTAAATATTTGCACGAGTTTCAGCAATCCGTATTCCTTGGGGGTGCAATGGAATCCCAACACGGTGACGAGGAGGTCTTGTCAGCCAGAATTGGGTAATTGGTCAAAACGACCAAAACTTTTAATCATACTGTTGGATCACGCTTAAATATTTGCACGAGTTTCGGCAATCCGTTGTCCTTGGGGGTGCAATGGAATCCCAACATGGTGACGAGGAGGTCTGGTCTGCCACACTTGTGTAACGAGTCAAAATGGCCATAACTTTTGATCCCACCGTTGGATCGCGTTCAAATTTTTGCACGAGTTTTCCGAAGAATGTTTTCGTTGGGGTTTCTATGTAATGGCTACTAAGTGACGAGGAGGTCTTGTCAGCCAGAATTGGGTAATTGGTCAAAACGGCCAAAACTTTCGATTATACTGTTGGATCGCGCTTAAATATTTGCACGAGTTTCAGCAATCTGTTGTCCTTGGGGGTGCAATGGAATCCCAACACGGTGATGAGGAGGTCTGGTCTGCCACACTTGTGTAACGAGTCAAAATGGCCATAACTTTTGATCCCGCTGTTGGATCGCGCTCCAATTTTTGCACGAGTTTCCGGAGGAGTTTTTCCTTGGGGTTTCTGTGTAATGGCTACTCGGTGACGAGGAGGTCTGGTCAGCTAGAATTGGGTAATTGGCCAAAATGGCCATAACTTTCGATCATACTGTTGGATCGCTTTTAAATATTTGCACGAGTTTCGGCAATACGTTTTCCTTGGGGTTGCAGTGGAATCCCAACTCGGTGACGACTAGGTCTCGTCGGCCACACTTGTGTAACGGGTCAAAATGGCCATAACTTTTGATCCCACCGTTGGATCGCGTTCAAATTTTTGCACGAGTTTTCCGAAGAATGTTTTCGTTGGGGTTTCTATGTAATGGCTACTAAGTGACGAGGAGGTCTTGTCAGCCAGAATTGGGTAATTGGTCAAAACGGCCAAAACTTTCGATCATACTGTTGGATCGCCCTTAAATATTTGCACGAGTTTCAGCAATCCGTTGTCCTTGGGGGTGCAATGGAATCCCAACACGGTGACGAGGAGGTTTGTCAGCCAGAATTGGGTAATTGGTCAAAACGGCCAAAACTTTCGATCATACTGTTGGATCGCGCTTAAATATTTGCACGAGTTTCGGCAATCCGTTTTCCTTGGGGTTGCAATGGAATCCCAACTCGGTGACGACTAGGTCTGGTCGGCCACACTTGTGTAACGGGTTAAAATGACAATAACTTTTGATCCCACCGTTAGATCGCGCTTAAATTTTGCACGAGTTTTCCGAAGGATGTTTCCTTGGGTTTCTATTTAATGGCTTCTAAGTGACGAGGAGGTCTTGTGCCAGAATTGACTAAGTGGTCAAAACGGCCAAAATTTTTTATCATACTGTTGGATCACGCTTAAATATTTGCACGAGTTTCAGCAATCCGTTTTCCTTGGGGGTGCAATGGAATCCCAACACGGTGAGGAGGAGGTCTTGTCAGCCAGAATTGGGTAAGTGGTCAAAACGGCCAAAACTTTTGATCATACTGTTGGATCGCGCTTAAATATTTGCACGATTTTCGGCAATCCGTTTTCCTTGGGGTTGCAATGGAATCCCAACTCGGTGACGAGTAGGTCTGGTCGGCCACACTTGTGTAACGGGTCAAAATGGCCATAACTTTTGATCCCACCGTTGGATCGCGCTTAAAGTTTTGCACGAGTTTCCGAAGGATGTTTTCCTTGGGGTTTCTATGTTATGGCTACTAAGTGACGAGGAGGTCTTGTCAGCCAGAATTGCGTTATTGGTCAAAACGGCCAAAACTTTCGATCATACTGTTGGATCGCGTTTAAATATTTGCACGAGTTTCGGCAATCCGTTTTCCTTAGGGTTGCAATGGAATCCCAACTCGGTGACGAGTAGGTCTGGTCGGCCACACTTGCGTAACGGGTTAAAATGACCATAACTTTTGATCCCACCGTTGGATCGCGCTTAAATTTTTGCACGAGTTTCCGAAGGATGTTTTCCTTGGGGTTTCTATGTAATGGCTTCTAAGTGACGAGGAGGTCTTGTCTGCCAGAATTGGGTAATTGGTCAAAACGGCCAAAACTTTCGATTATACTGTTGGATCGCGTTTAAATATTTGCTCGAGTTTCGGCAATCCGTTTTCCTTAGGGTTGCCATGGAATCCCAACTCGGTGACGAGTAGGTCTGGTCGGCCACACTTGTGTAACGGGTTAAAATGACCATAACTTTTGATCCCACCGTTGGATCGCGCTTAAATTTTGCACGAGTTTCCGAAGGATGTTTTCCTTGGGGTTTCTATATAATGGCTACTAAGTGACTAGGAGGTCTTGTCAGCCAGAATTGGGTAATTGGTCAAAACGGACAAAACTTTCGATCATACTATTGGATCGCGTTTAAATATTTGCACGAGTTTCTGCAATCCGTTTTCCTTAGGGTTCCAATGGAATCCCAACTCGGTGACGAGTAGGACTGGTCGGCCACAATTGTGTAACGGGTCAAAATGGCCATAACTTTTGAACCCACCGTTGGATCGCGCTTAAAGTTTTGCACGAGTTTCCGAAGGATGTTTTCCTTGGGGTTTCTATGTTATGGCTACTAAGTGACGAGGAGGTCTTGTCAGCCAGAATTGGGTTATTTGTCAAAACGGCCAAAACTTTCGATCATACTGTTGGATCGCGTTTAAATATTTGCACGAGTTTCGGCAATCCGTTTTCCTTCGGGTTGCCATGGAATCCCAACTCGGTGACGAGTAGGTCTGGTCGGCCACACTTGTGTAACGGGTTAAAATGACCATAACTTTTGATCCCACCATTGGATCGCGCATAAATCTTGCACGAGTTTGCGAAGGATGTTTTCCTTGGGGTTTCTATATAATGGCTACTAAGTGACTAGGAGGTCTTGTCAGCCAGAATTGGGTAATTGGTCAAAACGGCCAAAACTTTCGATTATACTGTTAGATCGCGTTTAAATATTTGCACGAGTTTTGGCAATCCGTTTTCCTTAGGGTTGCCATGGAATCCCAACTCGGTGACGAGTAGGTCTGGTCGGCCACACTTGTGTAACGGGTTAAAATGACCATAACTTTTGATCCCACCGTTGGATCGCGCTTAAATTTTGCACGAGTTTCCGAAGGATGTTTTCCTTGGGGTTTCTATGTAATGGCTTCTAAGTGACGAGGAGGTCTTGTCAGCCAGAATTGGGTAATTGGTCAAAACGGCCAAAACTTTCGATCATACTGTTGGATCGCGTTTAAATATTTGCACGAGTTTCGGCAATCCGTTTTCCTTGGGGGTGTAATGGAATCCCAACTCGGTGACGAGTAGGTCTAGTCGGCCACACTTGTGTAACGGGTTAAAATGACCATAACTTTTGATCCCACCGTTGGATCGCCCTTAAATTTTTGCACGAGTTTCCGAAGGATGTTTTCCTTGGGGTTTCTATGTAATGGCTACTAAGTGACGAGGAGGTCTTGTCAGCCAGAATTGTGTAATTGGTCAAAACGGCCAAAACTTTCGATCATACTGTTGGATCGCGCTTAAATATTTGCACGAGTTTCGGCAATCCGTTTTCCTTGGGGTTGCAATGGAATCCCAACTCGGTGACGAGTAGGTCTGGTCGGCCACACTTGTGTAACGGGTTAAAATGACAATAACTTTTGATCCCACCGTTAGATCGCGCTTAAATTTTTGCACGAGTTTCCGAAGGATGTTTTCCTTGGGGTTTCTATTTAATGGCTTCTAAGTGACGAGGAGGTCTTGTCTGCCAGAATTGGCTAAGTGGTCAAAACGGCCAAAATTTTTTATCATACTGTTGGATCGCGCTTAAATATTTGCACGAGTTTCAGCAATCCGTTTTCCTTGGGGGTGCAATGGAATCCCAACACGGTGAGGAGGAGGTCTTGTCAGCCAGAATTGGGTAAGTGGTCAAAACGGCCAAAACTTTTGATCATACTGTTGGATCGCGCTTAAATATTTGCACGATTTTCGGCAATCCGTTTTCCTTGGGGTTGCAATGGAATCCCAACTCGGTGACTAGTAGGTCTGGTCGGCCACACTTGTGTAACGGGTCAAAATGGCCATAACTTTTGATCCCACCGTTGGATCGCGCTTAAAGTTTGCACGAGTTTCCGAAGGATGTTTTCCTTGGGGTTTCTATGTTATGGCTACTAAGTGACGAGGAGGTCTTGTCAGCCAGAATTGCGTTATTGGTCAAAACGGCCAAAACTTTCGATCATACTGTTGGATCGCGTTTAAATATTTGCACGAGTTTCGGCAATCCGTTTTCCTTAGGGTTGCAATGGAATCCAACTCGGTGACGAGTAGGTCTGGTCGGCCACACTTGCGTAACGGGTTAAAATGACCATAACTTTGATCCCACCGTTGGATCGCGCTTAAATTTTTGCACGAGTTTCCGAAGGATGTTTTCTTTGGGGTTCTATGTAATGGCTTCTAAGTGACGAGGAGGTCTTGTCTGCCAGAATTGGGTAATTGGTCAAAACGGCCAAAACTTTCGATTATACTGTTGGATCGCGTTTAAATATTTGCTCGAGTTTCGGCATATCGTTTTCCTTAGGGTTGCCATGGAATCCCAACTCGGTGACGAGTAGGTCTGGTCGGCCACACTTGTGTAACGGGTTAAAATGACCATAACTTTTGATCCACCGTGGATCGCGCTTAAATTTTTGCACGAGTTTCCGAAGGATGTTTTCTTGGGGTTTCTATATAATGGCTACTAAGTGACTAGGAGGTCTGTCAGCCAGAATGGGTAATTGGTCAAAACGGACAAAAACTTTCGATCAACTATGGATCGCGTTTAAATATTTGCACGAGTTTTCCAATCCGTTTCCTTAGGGTTCCAATGGAATCCCAACTCGGTGTCGAGTAGAGACTGGTCGGCCACAATTGTTAACGGGTCAAAATGGGCCATAACTTTTGAACCCACCGTTGGATCGCGCTTAAAGTTTTGCACGAGTTTCCGAAGGATGTTTTCCTTGGGGTTTCTATGTTATGGCTACTAAGTGACGAGGAGGTCTTGTCAGCCAGAATTGGGTTATTTGTCAAAACGGCCAAAACTTTCGATCATCTGTTGGATCGCGTTTAAATATTTGCACGAGTTTCGGCAATCCGTTTTCCTTCGGGTTGCCATGGAATCCCAACTCGGTGACGAGTAGGTCTGGTCGGCCACACTTGTGTAACGGGTTAAAATGACCATAACTTTTGATCCCACCATTGGATCGCGCATAAATCTTTGCACGAGTTTGCGAAGGATGTTTTCCTTGGGGTTTCTATATAATGGCTACTTAGTGACTAGGAGGTCTTGTCAGCCAGAATTGGGTAATTGGTCAAAACGGCCAAAACTTTCGATATACTGTTAGATCGCGTTTAAATATTTGCACGAGTTTTGGCAATCCGTTTTCCTTAGGGTTGCATGGAATCCCAACTCGGTGACGAGTAGGTCTGGTCGGCACACTTGTGTAACAGGTTAAAGACCATAACTTTTGATCCCACCGTTGGATCGCGCTTAAATTTTTGCAACGAGTTTCCGAAGGATGTTTTCCATGGGGTTCTATGTAATGGCTTCTAAGTGACGAGGAGGTCTTGTCAGCCAGAATTGGGTAATTGGTCAAAACGGCCAAACTTTCGATCATACTGTTGGATCGCGTTTAAATATTTGCACGAGTTTCGGCAATCCGTTTTCCTTGGGGGTGTAATGGAATCCCAACTCGGTGACGAGTAGGTCTAGTCGGCCACACTTGTGTAACGGGTTAAAATGACCATAACTTTTGATCCCACCGTTGGATCGCCTTAAATTTTGCACGAGTTTCCGAAGGATGTTTTCCTTGGGGTTTCTATGTAATGGCTACTAAGTGACGAGGAGGTCTTGTCACCCAGAATTGGGTAATTGGTCAAAACGGCCAAAACTTTCGATCATACTGTTGGATCGCGTTTAAATATTTACACGAGTTTCGGCAATCCATTTTCCTTAGGGTTGCAATGGAATCCCAACTCGGTGACGAGTAGGTCTGGTCGGCCACACTTGTGTAACGGGTTAAAATGACCATAACTTTTGATCCCACCGTTGGATCGCGCTTAAATGTTTGCACGAGTTTCCGAAGGATGTTTTCCTTGGGGTTTCTATGTAATGGCTACTAAGTGACGAGGAGGTCTTGTCAGCCAGAATTGGGTAATTGGTCAAAACGGCCAAAACTTTCGATCATACTGTTGGATCGCGCTTAATATTTGCACGAGTTCGGCAATCGTTTCCTTGGGGTTGCAATGGAATCCCAACTCGGTGACGAGTAGGTCTGGTCGGCCACACTTGTGTAACGGGTTAAAATGACCATAACTTTTGATCCCAACGTTGGATCGCGCTTAAATTTTTGCACGAGTTTCGAAGGATGTTTTCCTTGGGGTTTCTATGTAATGGCTACTAAGTGACGAGGAGGTCTTGTCAGCCAGAATTGGGTAATTGGTCAAAACGGCCAAAACGTTCGATAATACTGTTGGATCGCGCTTAAATATTTGCACGAGTTTCGGCAATCCGTTTTCCTTGGGGTTGCAATGGAATCCCAACTCGGTGACGAGTAGGTCTGGTCGGCCACACTTGTGTAACGGGTTAAAATGACCATAACTTTTGATCCCAACGTTGGATCGCGCTTAAATTTTTGCACGAGTTTCCGAAGGATGTTTTCCTTGGGGTTTCTATGTAATGGCTACTAAGTGACGAGGAGGTCTTGTCAACCAGAATTGGGTAATTGGTCAAAACGGCCAAAACTTTCGATCATACTGTTGGATCGCGTTTAAATATTTACACGAGTTTCGGCAATCCATTTTCCTTAGGGTTGCAATGGAATCCCAACTCGGTGACGAGTAGGTCTGGTCGGCCACACTTGTGTAACGGGTTAAAATGACCATAACTTTGATCCCACCGTTGGATCGCGCTTAAATGTTTGCACGAGTTTCCGAAGGATGTTTTCCTTGGGGTTTCTATGTAATGGCTACTAAGTGACGAGGAGGTCTTGTCAGCCAGAATTGGGTTATTGGTCAAAACGGCCAAAACTTTCGATCATAGTGTTGGATCGCGTTTAAATATTTGCACGAGTTTCGGCAATCCGTTTTCCTTGGGGTTGCAATGGAATCCCAACTCGGTGACGAGTAGGTCTGGTCGGCCACACTTGTGTAACGGGTTAAAATGACCATAACTTTTGATCCCACCGTTGGATCGCGCTCAAATGTTTGCATGAGTTTCCGAAGGATGTTTTCCTTGGGGTTTCTATATAATGGCTACTAAGTGACTAGGAGGTCTTGTCAGCCAGAATTGGGTAATTGGTCAAAACGGCCAAAACTTTCGATCATACTATTGGATCGCGTTTAAATATTTGCACGAGTTTCCGCAATCCGTTTTCCTTGGGGGTGCAATGGAATCCCAACTCGGTGACGAGTAGGTTTGGTCGGCCTCACTTGTGTAACGGCTCAAAATGGCCATAACTTTTGATCCCATCGTTGGATCGAGCTCAAATGTTTGCAGGAGTTTTCGAAGGATGTTTTCCTTGGGGTTTCTATATAATGGCTACTAAGTGACGAGGAGGTCTTGTCAGCCAGA